>WBNQ01047525.1:0-82326 GCA_013401375.1 Spizella passerina | reverse complement strand
GCACATAGCACAGAAAGAGCGACACACATCACTACACTTTAGCTCCCTTAAAATTTACTAAAGCTCTTCTCCCTGCCCCTATCTCAAGTTGGACTCAGTGCAACACAGTAATGCAGAAATCCTTTCAAGTCTGGCAGTAAGACTGCAGCCAAATATGTAAGCTATTCACAAATATTATCCAAAAACAGAGGGCAAGCAGAGTTTGTGATTTAGGGTTCACCTGGTACAGACCTTTCAGAGGAAGAAACTGGGCTGGAACAGCAGAGGTAGCCTTATTAAGTAAAGAATCTGAGGGGCAAAGAGGGGAAACTTCAGCAAAATACTGTTGTGAAAAATAATGGATCACACTCACAGACTTTAAATATAAATTACCTCTCTTTTAGCCAAAAAGCAGCTGTACAAAAGCTGATGTTAACGATTATCCATTTTCCATTGAAGCCATTCCGTACTGGCTCAAACACTATAAAACTATATATGCACACACAGGCTTTCAGCAGCTCACCCTCCCCCTCTCTGAAATACTGCCTGCTCCTCTGGTGAAAATAAGCTGGTTAAGTCCTGTAAGCAGCCTGCTCAATATGATGCCCAATCTATAGTGCATAATCATGGATTTGGGGGGAAAATCCACTTCTTCTTTTAACAAGAAACACAAGAGGGTTTTGCACTGTGATTCAATACCCAGACTTGTAAAAGCAATTAAATATCCATCCTCACTCAATACTCTCTTTTATTTGGCATTTTCCTAAACTCCAAGATGCTTGGCAGGGAAACAGGAGCACAGACATGAACTGGCACTGCCCTGTCCCTGCAAGGGAACAGCCTCATTGTACAAGTGCAACTTCTGTGCCTTTAAAAGAAAACAGAGGAGAGTCAGAGGAAAACACAGGAGATCTCAAGCTGCATTAACTGCTATTCTTCTGGAATTAATAATTATGGAACAAGAGATGTTGCCAAGCAAATGACCTATTCAGATAGATTCTGAGAAGGAGATTACTGATGAAATAAATATTTTGAATTTTGTGGCTCTCTAACAGCCCACTGAGCTTCTGTTACAATACAGCCAAGGACAATGACCCTATCAAGCATTTTACTAAATAAACCTTACATACACTAATACTTCAGCTATTCCAACTTTATTGCCAGTATATTGACCATCTTACACAAGACACAAATACGGAACAAAATCATATATTAAATTAACAGCATACTCTTGAGAACTCCAGTGAAGATGCAAGAGAATTCAAAACATATGGAGGTATTTTCCTATGAACTGTATTAAATAGGAAGATGTATTAGTTACAACTGGGAATTACTGTAGACAGATATCAGCCACAGGCATAGTGCAGCACATGATATTTAACATTAGAACATCTCCAGTGCACATGAGGGCCTGATCCAGATATTTGCACTGCCTTGGGGTGCACAGATGCACCAAGAAAACTGTTTCTGTTCCTTTTTTCCTGACTGGAACACACTCCAAGCTTCAAGTTATGCCACCAATAAATAATGTGAAGTAGCACAGCTTGTAACATGGGATGGAAAACCTGCAATACACAGCCCAGATGCTCTAGCTGGTGTTTCTTACACTAGATCAGTCCTCTCAACAGTGAATTTCAGTTTAGATTCCAATTCTTTCTCTCAGCACAGAAGATTCTTACCTCAGCTGTCTCTCCATTTCCAAAAACAGGCTTTATACCAACAAGCTAGTTCACAGCAACTAAGGTCAATCCTGTTGGTTTTAAACAACATGACAGAAATGCAGATAGAAGGACTTACAGACACACGTATCCATATAAACTTCAGAAAAAAAAAAAGCAAAGGTGTAGACATTAATTTGCATTTTACAATACACATAGTTAATTAAATTGCTTTATCTTATAAATATTTTCCAACTCTCAAATATAGTCACAGAAAATTCCCCAAGAATCTCTTCAACACTGGCCGTGAGTCCCTCAAAAGACAATAAGAATGGCTTATGGGAATGAGACGTGAATGAATTTATTTCAACTGAACTAAGCACATTAGAAGACAACTGGAGTTAGAAAGCAAGTCGTGATCTAATATTTTATTTCCACTGCAAGACAATCCCTGCCACGAGGGTGGTGTTTGTGGATGGAGTGCTGATGGTACTGATGTGTGGCTTGGCACAGCACAGCAGGACCAGGAATGGGAAGAAGGATGTCTGCTGGTTATATATCATTCAATATGCTTAGCTTAGATCAACTAGCTAACAGCAAAGATGAGCAATTAACTGTATTTTTCTTCTGTATTTCCACTGGAAGCTGTCAGGCTGGTTTCAAGGAAATTCCCAAAATGCTTACAGCATTGCTAAGATAGAAGTTTTTCTCATCAGTTTTTCAACTGAAAACTCATTTATGATTATAAGCATTAAATTAATCATGACATTTAATCATGACATTTCTCCTTTCTTGACTTCAGGGATGATGGATAGAATGAACAGCATTTTAGGCAGAATGCTTCATATTAGATCCTGCCATAACTAAGACTTGCTTTATTGCATTGGACAAAATAGTAACCAGACATGTTCTATAAATTACAAACCACAAAATCAGGACAAAACTTCCTTTTTTCCAGAAGTAGTCCCATAATTTCTGTGATGCTCACTAAGCACTGTGACAAGAGCCAAATGAGTACCCAGGCAGATGGAGTCCCTGCTCCCTAACATTGATTAGCATCATATCCAACAGGATATCACTGTGATTAAAGCAGATTTATGTTCAAACAGCACTCAGATTGAGAAAGCACAACAAAACCGGCATCTGGGTCTTCCTGCTTCTTAAAAGCAAGATTTCCTGACAAGGAGCACTGCACACAATCTCCATCTTCATGCAGCAGACACAGCATCAATTCTATCTGCAGCTGTTCCAGGCAAGAAAAGCAAACCCCATAGTTTGGATATTACTGCAAGTATAATCTGACTTCATTTTAAACTGGATTTTATCCAGTATTCCTGCAATAACCCCAAGGAGACTGGATCCACTGACGACTTCTAAACTGACTTTCACAGAACAGATCCAACATACTTCAAATATCTTCTTTAATTTCCCAGTGACTAATGTACGTTGTTTCCATCAACATAATGTTTTAATCTAGTAAAGAAAGCCAAAGCTTTTAATTTACAAAGTTCACCTTCTTCCTGTATATGCTGCATCTTCTCTGTGTGTTCCCAGCTCCCACCCCAAATGAAAACAGAACTTGAGGCACAGAAGGGCTAAATGTGTCAAACCAGCCAACCAAAAGAACTTTCCATCAGGCCAAATGCAGATTTATGCAGCAAAAGCTGCTGTCCCCAGACCTTTGACATTTTTAAGTTAAACTTTCCAACTTAGCTATTACCACTTGAAAAACTTTAATTTTTTTTTTTTAAATGAGGATGCTGCAAACATGCTGAGAAATCACTGAAAACAATTTTCTAGATA
Source organism: Spizella passerina (assembly GCA_013401375.1). NCBI lineage: Eukaryota > Metazoa > Chordata > Aves > Passeriformes > Passerellidae > Spizella > Spizella passerina. The sequence continues at coordinate 78,886 of WBNQ01047525.1, read as the reverse complement.
ATTCTCACTGATTTTAACAGGAGCTACTCAAATGTCATTGTGGTGGATAATCACCTCAGCAAGCTAAAATGCATACATGACATCAAACGTGTTGGTTTGGACCTATTCAGATTCACCCACACTTGAAGTATTTAAATATTGCTTTGCTGAATAGTAGCTGATGACCCTGTACAATACCTGAAAAAATTCTGTATTTTTTCATGGTTCCTTTTGCTCATGCTTTCCCTGTGCTCCTGCTCTGGAACAGGAACCCCATCCCCATGCATATCCCCTTGCATTGCCAAGACACTTCATTGAGCCACCACCCTCCACAAAGAAATCCCTCAGCTCTGCTCCTCAGACCTGATCTAAACCTTCTTGCTTCCTATACAGGATGAAAAGGAGGCCATGGTTCAGCACAGCTGCCTCCTCCTCTGTGCAACAGGAAAGGCAGAGACAGAGCACAGGCCTCTCACCCCACCCCATTCCCCAAGGTGAGCAGCAGTAGCCAAAGAAACTCTGTAATTCCAGTTTCTGCCAGTCAGGACACTACATAAATAAATAAATAAATACAGCAGAATGAACTTACTGAACACCCTCCAAATTTTAGTAGAGCAACAATCTCTTAATACTGTTTGAACACAAACCAGAGATTGAGTGTTCTGCAATAAAATCTCTGTCAGTGACGCTAAGAAAAATATTAAATTTCAGCAATATGCTGACTTTATAAAAACAGACATCTGTTTGTATTTAGGTTCTTCATGTGACTATTCAACAACAAGGAAAGGATGAGAGCATTCCTTCCTCCAAAACTGGTAGGTGACTATCAAGCTAATTAAATTGAGAAATTAGCATTGGACAAAATCAAATCCAGCAAATCAATCACATAGTCCTTGTTCAGGGGAGAGACACCTACTGAAATCAAAGGGAAAAACCTGAACTTCAAGTGATTGAAATAATTTGAAGTAAGGATTGTTGGATCCATCACAAATCTGCAAGAGATCCTAGACTATCCTCAAAGCCTCTCCATCCTCATCTTCACACACCTGCCTGGCCAAGGAGACCACGTCCCATTGCAGTTTTGAAGTACAGAAAAGCAGAACCTTGCTAGGACTGAAAAGGCCTCATTTCCCAGACTGCCATGTGACTGACAGGAAATTTAAGCCCCAAGGATGAAAGCACTGAAGAACCTCTCTGCTCTGCTCCACTGCAGCCCAACGAGCAGCATCAGCTGAGGGATGAGCTGCCACCAGCTGCCAAAGCTGCATCCCTGGTGCTGAGCTACAGCCAAGCACAGAGCCAGAGCAGCTGGGCAGCACTCCCACAGCACTGTCCTCTGCAGCCTATTGCACTGCTCAAAACTCTCACCAGCCCACCCTCAGTGAGCCTCACACCAAGGACAGCCAGAGCTCTCCAGCAGGATCTCGGCACTCCAGCCACAATCACCACACTCCTGTTGCCCAGTCATTGCCAACACCTGGACATCCAGAGCTGGCAAAGAAAACTGGAAAGCCTCAGCCCTGGGGTGCTGGGATGTCACTGTTCTAACCCAGGCCAGCAGGTGACTATTTCTTTGTTCTAATGGAAAATGTCAAAGCAGCATTGGATGTCCCCAGGGGCAGGCAGGGCCAGTTTCCCAGCACAGCCCCAGCTCACACACAGAGCTGTGACAAGGACAGCCTGATGCAGGAAATGAGGCAGAGATGTGCGTGGACACAGCACTAGGTCTGCCTGGAAATAAATGCAGTGTAAACACTGCCTGCTATTCCCATTAAGAAATGGGTATTGGCTTCTGTATAGCTACTGACCTCATTTCTCACACTTATTTTTGTGGAGATAAATACAGAACAGTAAATTTTCATCATAATCAATTATGTATTAGAATTCTATGTTTTCACAATTATCAATATAACAATTCTTAGGGAAAAAAACCTAAATTAACACAGAAAGTTTGATCTGCGTTACTCAAATAAACTACTTCTGGAAATAACTATGATTTTAATCCACTCAAAAGTTCAGAAAATTGAGAAAACCACAATGAGATACAATTATTTTTTTGCTGTGTTATGCAAGTATCTGAAGATTTGAAGTGTTTGAACAAGGAAACTGTTTCCACAATTTCAAAGCAGGAGATATAAATAAATTAGATTACAGTTCATAATCAATTCATGTATTAAATATATATCAGAGAATAAAAGGAAATTATGATGATACAAAACTAGGTGTTTTTACTATAATTTTTCATTCATTGCTTTCCTAGATTACCATTTGAACAAGCTATATATAATCAAACTCCACAGAAATCTGTTCATACAAGATGCCTCTTTAAACCATATTTTCTTACAGAAGTGAAAAGTCAAATACCATTGGCTTCCTTGGTTATACCTGTACTAGGAGTGCACATTTCCAGTAACCTGGGTAATGCCCACTCATAACATGCTGTTAAAGCAGAGCTAGAATCCACTGTACTGCCACTTAGGTAATATTATCAACACTTCAATAATCCTATTTTCCGAGATTTATGTTCATGATCTGCCAGATTTTGCTGCTGGCTGGCAGACAATGTACAAAGTTAGCATATACACCCACACAAATGAACTACCAGCTCTCCCAGCCTGTGTTCTGTACAGGACCACAGCCTCATAGAACTATCTCTCTCAAAGATGAACAAATCTGAGCACCATAAAAAATAATCTTCCACCATCATATGAAAAAAGGTAGAATGACAAAATTCCCACTGACTACCATGAAGTCAGTAGTAGGACCAACTGTGCTGTTTTTTTGCAACCCCTGACTCCTATTATTTCATTTACTGAAGTTCAGAAAGGCTGCACATCAAAAAAATATTTCCAGTCAGTCATTCAGCTAGCAAGCCTGTGGATATTTTTTGAGACATTTGACAATAAGGGTGAGTCCCAGTTTGGAAGCTCTGGTTTTTAATGGCAGCCTGTAGACCTCACATCTAGTTCCTGGGAGCAGTCAGCATAAAATCCTGAAGTAAGTACCACTGATTTGTTTGCTGCTTCATTCTTAGACTTTGATTTTGGAATTGTATTTATGCATACATGTTACTAGAATGTTAACAGTCCCTCATTTATTTGGAATATTTACCTGACTAAAGGGAAGTACAGAGAGGGGCAATAAGAAACATTTGAGTGGCACTTGGTTTTGTTGTTGGGATGCTGGAAGGCTCAGCTTTTTTCTCTTTTCTTTTTGGTAGATTACTGTAGAAATTGCAGAGAAGTGACCACAAGTGTCTGATCTTGCTTTTTGCCTATTTCCATTTGCTGAGGCTCACAGAGATCAAGCTGATTGTCCAAGGTCACCCAGAAGCAAATGGCTCCAATAAGGATGACAGCTCCCACTCCACTCTTTCCTGTTCCTGAAGTTCTTTATGCTGAATCACATGGCAAAGTTAAATCTTCCTCCCCAAAATCTTGCTCAATTTCTCCCTATTCTTCTGTTTTACATCACTTAATTGCTCTTCCAGAGCTTGCAAACAATATGTGACTCAGTGACCTTTTTTCTTCTATTGTATTTCTCAATAAGAATTACTGCATAATTAAACCACATTTTTGAGTATTTATTTTGTTTCTTTTCTTTAAGAGCTGTCCCTTTGCAACAGCCTTTGAAATTCTGTGAATGAACCACTTTTCTCTACCAGTCCATTTCTTTTGAAAAAAACACACATTTTTCCTGCACTGAGTTTATTTTGTTTCTGTATTTGTGACTAGTTTAATCTGGACTTCATGATCTTAAGGATTTTTTTCAACCCAAATGATTCTGTGATTGTAGAAGACTTGGCTAGGATTAGCAACAAACTTCTACACCAAAAAGAACTGAGGCTCTAAACTGTGCTGAAAATTTACCTATTTTATCTGCCCTTGGAAAGACATCTACATTGAAAGACTTCAAGGGACAAGATCAGCATCCCACAAAATGTTTACTGCTCACAGCTCACATTCTCAGACTCTGATCCCATCATCACTCATATGTAAGTCACTGTTTCACAGAAGTTTCCACTTCTCTGTATGAACTGAGTCCTTCACAGAAGGGTGCACATGGAAATGGGTGCACATGGACCCGTGCAGGACCCCAGCATTAAACTACAGGCAGCAGAGAGCAAACCTTGCAGACAGACAACAACTTACCATAAATATACAACAGTCTTAGAAATAAATGAATCCTGATCTGGCCTGTATACATGGGTAATCTAGCAATTCAGAAAGCACTTCCAGCTCACTCGAAATGTTTCCAAATTCAGAATAAGTGAGGCAACTCTTGGAAGAAGCAGCAAGGAGCAATTCACATCTTTCTATGAGGTAAACTCATCATTTCAACTGGTGATTTATTAGAAGTATTAAAGGCGAGCTATTAAAATCTCCATTCTCTGGATCTAAAACAAGATCATGTTCAGCAAATATTCCACATGCTCAAGAACTTAAACTTGTATAACCATCAATATATTATCAGAATTCCTGATAATTGTAACCATATCAACATGAATGAAGGGTTACAAAGAGCCAACGGGACAGCACATGCATACAGCACTACCTTTTTCTTGTTTTTACTCTTGGGAAACAAAAAATACCACTCCCTCCATCCTTCAAGGCACTGATTGCTCATATTTCTCTTACATCCAAAAGAATGGACAAGACTTTCCTTGCCTTAAGAACCAGAGACAAAGGGAATAATTATATGTATGTTGGAGACCCTTAGTGGTGCTTCACAGAACAACTTTGAGAAATCACAGGTACAAGGTTGACTGCACTGCTGAGCTCTCACTTCCCAAGGCTTCCCAGCCTGAAGACAGAATAAAGGATAACTCATCATGAAATAGAGAGCTTGATGCAGTTCATACAGAACCTACACCCAGTGTCCTCCCACAAAGACCAGCTCAGGTCCTCAGTGGGATGCAGGACATTTCCCTTCTCCCCAAAGCCTCTCTGGTTTATTTCCACAGGGATGCAATCCAGGTGTCTGCTAAACTGTACTGCAGCACTGGCATGGTGAGCTGACCATGTGCCTTCCTCTGCTTTCACCAGTCAGCCTCCTAAAGCCAAGGCAACTTTTTGCAAAGCATATCTTAGAGATACAGCCCTGTTGTGCATGCAAGGTGTCTGTGAAAAGAATGATCAGCTTCCTCTGCTCCCTTTTCCCCCCATGCCTGGCTCCTCTTTTCTTCTGCAGGGCCTTACCAGAAGCTGACCTACCAGCCCAGCTGTGCAGCTGCAAGGTCCAGGAACACATTTAATTCTCTTTTCCCCATGAATTCCAAGGTCTAAGAAAGCACAGTCCTACAAGCCTACATCTGTGGGCAGTAGCACATTCTGCCCTCCTAAGGAAAAAGGCAGAGGGATCAATTATCAAGCCATGACTGGGAGGAAGCCAAATTATTCCTACCTAAGCAGGAGTGAACCTACAGGGAGCCTCTTGATTCCTCTGGTAGACCACAGAGCAAGTCTCATGTCCAAGTAATAAATTAAGCTCTGCAGAAGAGGGGTTGCTTCAGACTCTGGGCGTGGTGTCAACTCCTCCTGGGTTAGGGAGAAGGGCCAACAGTCTCTGCTGGTCTCAGAAACCAGAAGTGCTAAATACTTTGATTTAAAAACACTAATAATGAAACATATAAACCTTTTGAAGCAAAAGCTCCAGGTCTTACTTGCTGACACAACACACTTTCTTCCAAATGCTTGAAACAGTTACCAATTATTTTTGGAATTAACGCACTTATTTAAAAACGATAAATAAAAAATCTAATTTTATAACTTCTAATGATAAGTTCCCTATGCCTTCACATACATGGAAATACTTAAATTATGTGGCACATCACTGATTTCATTAATACATAGATTTTGCTAAACAGCAGGTATCAAATGCATTTTGGATGTACAAGCTGAGAAGCAGATCGTCACCCTTAAAACTAAGAGAAAATTATAAACTCCAGTCTATAAAATGCTAATGAAATAATCAACTTGACATGGAAAATACTCAGCATTCCAGTGCCATGGCAGGAGTTCTCTATAAAAGGCCATATTCGCTTTNACTCAGCATTCCAGTGACAAGGCAGGAGTTCATATTCACTTCGAAAAGTTGTAACACCTGAAATCTGCTAAAAACAATCTCAAGAGTCTTCTTTTCTTCTGCAGTGTTATTTTCCTGCCAATGACATCTTAGCCAGCACAGATCACAGGGAACGGAGGTCCCTCAGTCAGCAGCAGAGCTCGGATGTCACCAGGCTGAGGTGGCCGTGCCACTCCCTGGTGCAGCAGCAGAGCCGTGGTGCCAGCAGGGCACAGCACTCACTCACCCCGCTCCCTGAGCCCTCTCAGGCAGAACAATCAAAATATTTCATGTCAACAACGTGACTCTGTCAGACTCTCACAGAGCAAGGAATTCCCACTGGGAAGTGTGTGCAGAGAAACCTTCCCTGCTCTGCTGAAGCCACATGAACTCAGACCTGTGTCTGTCTGCCACTTGTACATCCCCCGTGTTTGGTTTATTAACATATTGGGGCACCTGCCACAGCTCTGCACAGCACATAACCACATGCTAGATTATTTTGTAGTTAGTACTATTACATCTTTATTTACAATTAAATAGCTGCTTTAATTTCTGAGTTGGGATAAGGGTTTACTCCAGGGCACTTGTAATGACCAATTTCATTCTAGACAAAGGCAAATGATGCTTTTAGATGTGAAACACTACCCAAATACTGCTGTGCCAAACAAGCTAAAAAGTCTCTGGAGAAAGAACAATGATAATTGTTATCTTGTTATTCTCCATCATGTGAATTAAGCTTTCTCACATTTGGTGCTTTGTCTTGATGAGTTTAAGTTCCAACAGCATGACAACAGGCACAGGTCCAATCTCAGCAGTAAAGGATTTTGTTACTGTGCTTTGATTTTTTACTTTTTACAAGGCTGATCCTGATGCTATTTCATTCATTATTATCAGTTTTACACTTTGATGGAAGCAGTTGGATCCTAAGTGAGTTTACACAGGAAACAGAAGATCCTTTTATGACTGAAAAAGATGTATAACGATGTATAACAATATATACATTGTAAAAATGTGTAACATCCAGCAAATACTATCAGGTTGTAGGGGCCTAGAAGGAGAGATCAGCCCCTTTCCAGCTGACTGAAAGAGTAACAAAGTGTTTCTGCTTCCTTTGCTTTCCAGCAAATAGAGGGTGGTTTCAAGTTTTTTGGGACATACTGTCAGAGGTTTCCATGCCTGTGTGATTGGTTGGGGATGGCCTCAGCTTTGCACAGGAGAAAGAGCAGGAATCTCATGCTGAGCTCAGCAGCCTTCTCAGCCCCCACCTGCAGGGGGGCTCCCAATGGAACCTGCCCTGGTTAAGAACTCAGCTTTAAGTTAGGGTGGATTCTGACTCACTCAGGTCCTTATCACTGAAAGACCTTTCCTCCCCTGTATCTGACACCTGACTGCTCCTGCATTAACCTTTTGGACAGAGGAAAGATTTAGGAGTAGCCCTTGACAAAGATGAATGAAAGCTTTGCTACTGGATTCAAGGCTGTATGAAACTATCTCAGTTTCAGATTTTTGAAGAAGGATAAATCTTATTTTACACTAATTAAATAGATTAGCACATTGGACCACATCTAAAACCTCCAGCTGTCATATTTGAATGACTCCAGTAAGCATTACAAGCTCACCTTTTGGCTTTTGGTTTTGAACATCCATGACCATTCCATCTAAAATTACAGTGGGTGCTAAAAAGCCACACAAATCCACAATAAATCTAATGGAAAATTTGCCTGATGTCCCTGATACTGGAAACACCAACTTTCACATATGCTGCCTCTGGGAACAGCACAATTACATCAATTGACCTCTCAAAGTTCTCTCTTTAAAACACATTGAGGCTTTGAATGGGCAGTCTGGACCCCCACTGGACCTCTAAATGGCTGGGCAACAGCTTTAAAATATGCATTTGCCCAATGGAGTTATTAAGGTATATTGTGGTAATACATATTTTCTATTCAGGCATGCACTACTAGAAAAGTTTCTAATGAAAACATCTTTAATAAGTAATTTTGTTGTTAGGGTACAGGAGCCACTTCTCAAGCACTCAGCTACATCAGCCTTAAGAGTTCATCCATTTCTCTTGTTCAAAATAAGCTGTGGGTTTGATTCTAGAGTATGCAACAGATCTGTTATTACATGGGTCTGTTATTCTGGAACCCAACTGGACATGGTCTCATAGATCTACTGAAGGTGACCCCAAGTGAACTGGGGAATTCATCCAGACAATCTCCAGAGGTCCCTTCTGATGCCAGCTGTTCTGTGACTTACAACTGCAGCTCATGTTTTCTCTCAGATTTCCCCTAATGAGCAGGAGAAGCTTACATTTGTATCCAAAAACCACCACCTTGCCTTGAGATCTTGCCAAAACCCCTCATGTATATTGTACTTCAGCATAAATACACATAACAATTACATTCTCATACCACAGGATCTCAGCAATTTGTGATCATTCCATGCAACATACCACAGAATATCAAACAACAAAACAGTTCTACTTCCATTTTTAGTTTAAGTGCCTCCAATTAGGCAATAAAATTTATTCTAAAGTTTCTGAAACCACACCAGACTGGCTGATGGAACTTCACCCACAGTTCATCCAGACAGTAAGTCAGAACCATCTCTGCTGGGTATTATGTATGTTCTAACTCTTATGGGTTTTATCACCAAGGCTTTTCTGTACCAAAACCAGCCAGCCCTGCTCTCCCAGCTGTTTGGACTTCATCTTAAACATCATAATATTTTGTATTTTTCTTTAAATGACAGACAAAAATAGAACAACCTCTAGGTCCATGTTTAAAAAGACTTCTTGATTTTCATGTGTACAATATTTTTAAAAAGTAACTCCATTAAAGGACAAAATTCAGTAAGTGAACAAAAATCCCTCCCCAAAATACAGTCTCTGAGGCTTCACCATTTCAGTGCAGTGTTCATGTTTTCCAAGGCTTTCGTTTGACTATTATAAGACAATTAACTACATGGTAGAAGGCGGTGTAAAAGAAGCCTGAAGAAAAAATTGTTCCTGGAAAAAGGAAAGAAACACAGTTTTTGTTCTGACAAGAAATTCTCTCCTTTCCTTTGCTGTGGTACACAGAGCAGGATCTACAGGACATGCATGGACACATACCCTAAATACTTGGCATGCCTTCCCCACCCTCCCAGCAGGAAGGCAGCTCTCCAGCTCATGAGCTCATGCACAGCCCCACAGCTCTAATTCCTAATGCACTCTGGATAAGGAGCAGAGCACAGCTCAGGATGCTGAATTTCCCTTTGCATCTGCACACCTGCACATCCAGGCTAGAGGGGCTCACACAGACACATCTCCATCCTGTTCCTGAAACCTTCTACCCAGCAATTCCTACCTGAGATTATTTCCATGGATTCTTATTAACTGTATTCAATTTATATCCTACTTGATTCTATGAAAGTTGAAGACCAAAAACCTTTGCATCCTAAGGATAAATATTCTTTATGCCACAGAAATCTTGATCAATGAAGTTAAAAGAATATTAACTTTTTTTTTAATTACTTCCTATGTCCCAAAATATCTTGCTGACCCTTCTGTGCCTGCTTATTTGCACCAGCCCTGGGCTGGGATGCCTAACATTTGGGAAGGTCACCCCACTGCAGAACAGCTTCCTTTGTTATGGAGTGATTAAAGACACAGACTGTGTTACGTGAACTGTGGCCAAAGCCCAGTAAGGTACACTAATGCAATTACTGCTTTTACTGAAGTCTCACTATGTGGGATATAAGTGCAGGGGCCTCTTGGGAGGCAGACTTCCACAGAAGATTACCATGAATAATCCTAGAAAAAGGTCTTTCAGGAAACAACATATTACTGATTTGTCCCCATGCCAACTCTGTCTCAAAATGTGACAAGAGGCAATAGTCTCAGCAGCAATGGGCCTGATTGCAATTCACAGAAAAAGAAACACAAGAATGAGTTCACAGCCAAACAGGAACATTAATAAAGTATCCCTTTGATAATAGCAGGACATGCCTATAATACCCATGTTTTCACAACCACTTGAATCTTATCTCAAGAGATCCAATATCCCAGGCAGTAGAAAAATCCTTTTGAAACTTGGATTTGCTCTTAACAACACAGTCTTTTCTTCTTTGAAAACCTAACACCTGCTCTCCAATCTGTATTTGTAATTCAGACCCCTGTCCTGGTGGTTCTGCTGTAACAGAGAGCAGAGGGATCGCCTCTGGCATGCACAAGAATATCAACCTTGCTAATATGATTAGAAGCAGCTGTGAAGACAAATGTATACAGATTTTAAGCTGTGTGTAGGTGCATGTACCAGTTGCCAACATACACAAATCCTCAGGCCATCATCTTTTCCCTGCAGTTGATGCCCGTGCTAACTGGATATAGAACATGTGCTGCTTTCACTTGGCCTTCCAAATTCAATATCCAGCACTAACTGTGACCAATAGCCAATATAAACAGGTGGTCTGATCAGCAAAATTTCCGCTTTCATGTGAATGCAATAAATATTTCAATAAGCAATAACTATTTATTGAAATTTCAGGCTGAATTATTGCAAATTGCAATAATTTAGTGAATTATTCAATAATTTAAATGCTGCAATAAACACCTTAATATGTATTGCAGTATAGTTTCATAAATCATAAAGTGACCAGCATCCAGAATATTTTATATTAGCTATACAAACATGCAGCACCTCCTTTCTACACAAACACTACACAAGCTTGCATACACATCATTCATCAATTAAATGGTGGGGAGGGATTTACCAGTGCATAAACAAGACTAACTGCTTAGGTTTAGACACATGGTTCTCAAATCTGTGCACATTTCAGTGAACTGAAAAACATATTCCAGTTCTAACTACTGGTAACTGTTCGTCCCTTTGTAAACACTCCTGTCATGAAAATGAATCTCAAATGAAAAGATTTATTAGAGGCACACTTCATCAGAAATAATATAAACACATAAGAATAAAAGTTAAAATTAATTTGTGTGAACAGTTTTGTCTGCATGCATTAGGCAGCATCCATAGACCTTGACAAGTCAGATAGCCTGATTTTATATTTCAAAATACTTTTTAAGGCCTTGACCATACTTTTTTTATTATTTAAATTTTGCAGGTCTTCATTGTCAACCCATCTCTCCTATTATTTCATCTGGAATGCAACATGTTTTATCCTCAAGTACTGAAGTAATTTTCATGGCAGTAGCAGCAAAAACACAGAATTACTGCTACTACTGGGTAAGCCAGAGCTGACTTCACAGAACAGTGTGTATCAGAAAAAGGGCCAAAAGCAATCCTGTATTAAAAGACCATTGCTATCCCCCAAATTTCCTGCAGAACAATGCTAAATGGGAGCTGGAGATTGAGATCTTGCCCCGGGCTGTGCAGTGAGGGCAGGCAAAGCTTCACGTACAGCACCGGGATCCCATTTCCTCTGTCTCAGCCTGCAGGGCTGGTGCCAAGCATGTTTACTGATGAATTCCCCATGCTCTGCAGCAGGCTGCACATGAACAAGATTTTCAACCTAAACACAACCCACTAAAACTTCATACAGCTGAGGTTTGTTCTCCTCATAGAATGCTCTAGGAAATGTTATGTTTTGCTGTAACTGTAAACCAGGTAATGGTGAAATGCACTTGGGCTGGGCTGTACAAACATGCAGGAAGCTGAGCCTGCCCAATTTACCTGTGGGAATGAGCAACACATTGCACATTAGCTCCAGGATTGCCTTTGGATTTGAAACAGGGAGGACTAAGGGATTGTCCATATAAAAGAAGGATAAATCACAGAGAACAGGGAGAGAAGAAATTCAATATACCAAGAAAAAAATAATCCTTATTGCTCTGTAGTATCAGATCTAACCTGGATGGTGCTAGAAAACCAACATTCACCAAAAAAAGAGCTTATAAACAGTCACTAGAGAAAGCCAGGTTTTTTTAAAGTCTCAGACTCAGTTAATCTTTTCATAAACGATGAAAATAACTAGACTTTCCTTCCAATTATTTTTAAGCTAAACATATATGGTATAAGTGACAGTCATGCATAAACATCTGAAAATACTGTAACTATCCAATAAAGGATTAAGAATGTTCACTAAAGCTGATATGGGTTTTGGATTAAGATCAAAATAAAACCCTCAAAACGAAGCCCAGAACCTAACTAATTAAAAGAAAAAGCAAACACTTGACAGCAAGATTGTTAAATAATTGAAAACCCTCTCAAGGAGAATTAAGACCTTTTAAACTCAGAATACCAAGTTCTAAATACATAATGAAACTAAAGCTAGACAAATTAGGCTAATCAGCATGTCTTTTTTTACTCTTTTCCCTACTATGTTCTGTATGTTCACTGAGATAAAATCACTGGGTTTTATTCTCAGTGTTTGGCTGCTGAGATTCAGGTTTGATTAATGGACAAACACTGGAGTCATGTTCTCTCTCAGGCTCTTGGAACTCCATGGCAACAGCTGCTCCTGGGGTGAGAAAGAGCAGCCCTGTGGCAGCAGCTCAGGGCGCAGATCATCTTCTCAAACAGGCTTGGGCTAAGGGAAGCAGGGTTTAAAATGGATCCTCCTTTAGATGCAGCTTTAACTGCTACAGTCAGTCCCAGCTGGAGCTGGCCCAGTAGAGCCATGCACCTTCCTGAATCCAACTCCATCATCTACACCACAACTGAATTTGTCAGTCTGAGTGCAGACAGATGTAACCGTGCTGTATAAAACCAAGGAATGGGAAACTGGCTGGTATTTCTGCTTTCCCCTGACAGTTTCTGTTCAGCATCAGGCTTTTCTTCTATTCAAATGACTTGGCCATGTGCAAGAAGCTCTTTGATATATTGTATTCCATATATTGTATTTTCAGCATATTTTTCCATCTAGTTACAAACATAGTGGAGTTATTCAACTGATATTTTTCCCATTTTTTCAAAATTTTTAATTTCGTGAAAACTGAAATATTTCCTCACATTATGTTTGTTGAAAATTAAGACAGGGATGTCAAAATAATTTTCATGTTCTTGTTTCACTTCAATGCTGAAACACCTTATAACACTGAAAATTAAAACACTTTTACATCCTAATAATATCAATATTATATATATATATATATATATCTAAGACTCCATAATACTGATCCCAAATAATTTGATACTTAAAAATGTTTTGTATTCCTGGAAGCTTTTCCCATTTTCATTTTTTTTTTGTTCATTTTGGAATGAGCACAAGTAGTCAAAATGTTAACACTGCAACAACACAATGCAACCCTCTCCCTAAGACACACAGAGCAGACAAACAATAAGTTACATTACAACTCATGCCAATNGTTTGTTGAAAATTAAGACAGGGATGTCAAAATAATTTTCATGTTCTTGTTTCACTTCAATGCTGAAACACCTTATAACACTGAAAATTAAAACACTTTTACATCCTAATAATATCAATATTATATATATATATATATANTTGTTTGTTTAAGGATGTTTTGGCCCTTGTCAGTAATGTTAAAGCACCTGATTTGCATTACAGAAAACCCATGAGATATAGAGGGCATTTGAAACTGAATTTTACACAGAAAGATTCACTAACTTTCTCACTGCTAGATAGGAAACCTGTGCAAGCCTGAAATGCAGTTCTGCAACCCACCCTGCCTTCCCTGGGATCCCAGGCCCAGTGCCTTATGCCACATCCCCACCAGTCCCACTCCCAGCCCAGGGCCAGCAGCACTGTCTGCCTTTCACCAGATCTGCATTTGGTGCATTATTTATAATTTTACTACTTCAGTTGATCAAAGTAATGTACTAGATGTTGACTTTTCAGATGTTTTGGCAGCATAGTTGGAGGAACTTGAAATTATTAAGCAGATGTTCTGTGCCATAACTGGGGGCTTGTTTTGCTCTAATGAGATGCAGTATTTGTTACAATGAAGGAAATTGCTCGTGGATTTGCTATAATGCATTTTACATACATGGGGTTACATTTATACTGGAGCAATGAAAAGAAAATACAGTAAAAGTCTACATTACTTTTCAGATCTGATGATGTCACCAGACTCATATTATTACATCTGAAAAAAGATCAAGCTCAACTTTTTGAGGTCTGTTTCTGTTTTTATACTTGATATTCACCTCAGTGGTGAAATGGGTCCAAACAGTTAGCTCTTTGTGATCTCTCTCCAGAGGAATCACTGTACTATTGCAGCAGAACCAACCAGAGTAGGCTGCACCTCAGTATTTTTAGGCCTCTGACCAAAATTATGCAGAAGCAGATCTCCTCCCTTTGTAGATATATGAGCAAATTTAATGCACAGTTTCTCTGGCTCTTTCAAATTCAATTTTAAATTTGTGGTGTTTGGATTTAAATTCAGAGTTACATAGTGCAATATGGAAAGTAAATTAACAAATTCACAAGTTGACTAGGTGGACAAATGCCAGAGATTTGTATCAATCTGGGTGTAAGAGTGAGGACTGATCCAGAAAAACATTAACAAGAATTGTCTGTCCTTTGTAAAAGACCTCAAACTGTGGCTTAGATATTTATTATGCACCACACTTATAAAACTTCCAAGATGTCTAATGGAAACAGAGCACAATAGAAGCCAGTTCTGCTTTTCATTTTATATACTACCACTGGGAATCTCTTTCTTCTGATGTTCATCCATAATATAAGTTTTTTCTTCACAGTGGGTAAGAGTTTCCTTGCCTTGAAAATAGCAATTCATCATAGCAAGAAGGAATATTGAGCGTATATAAATGCCAGTCCAACTACTTATACTGTCTAAACTGGCAAAATCATTTAATTCCCTTCATAACACTCAGCACTACCAAGTAACTCCATCAAAACACTACCAGAACACTCCAGAGACACAGAAATGCCAATATTAATTAATAAGGTACAACAGGCACCCACATGCATACTAATATGTAGCCTCATTTTTCTAGCAAACACTAACATCAGTGAGAGCTCTGAATTCTGCTCCCTTGAAAGCCTGTGAGATAAAGTTGGAAATTGTCAATCTGAGGGCTCTTAAAGGAATGCCAAATTAAAAAATACACTGTAATCCTTAATCCTTTTGAACCCTCTGTAGGAGTTTATCTTTACAACATCTCATCCCTTCCCCCTCTTAAAATCCTGCACAGTGACTTCAAACTAGGCCTGGCTCAGTGAGTCTCAGCCCTGAGCTGCAGCCACAGGCACTAAGCTTGGCTTTCCTACACACAAACCACCAAACCTTCTCCTACAGAACACAGATAGTGGATTTATCAGAACAGGAGAGGCTTAAGCAAACAACTTCACCTTGTGTTTGTCCCAGGCCAGAGCAGGGACAGCAGCAGCTGCACATCTCAGGAAGCTGCAGGCAGGACTGAGGCTGCAGCAGTGAGAGCTGCTGGGACAGCCCCTCCATGGCAGCCTGGAAATGGCTGCACCTGTGATCAGAGCCACACCTGGGGCAGCCTGGATCTCTCCCTTTGGGCAAAAGCTGCTCATGATTTAAGTGCCCTACACATTTTCAATGTCAAATACCAGCAAGCCACCAACGAGGAAAACACAGCAGCAGCAGCCTGGCCAGATCTGAAACCCAACAAATTCTAGACTCCAGCAGGCTCCCTAAAATTTTCAACCAGCCACAACTTCCAACCTGTGACCTCACACCACACTAGTGTTGGTAACTATGACCAAAGGCTTTGGCCACACTTTAGACTGACCCAAAACTTAGTTTCAAAACTGACAAGTATTCAGAATGCTAAACAGGTAAAATCCACAAATTTAAGTGGAACCAGAACTATATATCTACCCTACTATATATCTACCCAATTATATATCCACCCTTTTAGTATATGTAGCTGCTAACTTCTGAAACCCATATTATGCCATGGAAATTACATTAAGAAAATAGAATTTTACACCTAAACCTTCTGGAAAGTGCAAGTTCTACTACTGACAGTATGCATAATGAATTTTTGAGTACACAAATGGAAACTGTGAATGTAAATGTTTAGATTCACATTTGACTCTGAAGTTATTGCTTTTTTTCATATTAGCTGAGACTGGAACGGGCTCAAAATGAACAAACTGTAAGTGAAAAGTATCTTAATATGTAATTCTTTCAATATAATGTAACATACTCAGAAGAAATCAGTCCTCCAAAGGAGATGGAAAAGTCTCTGTTTACTAAGACCCCTTTTATACATTACTTCAGTGCTTGGAGGTTTTTAGAACTAGAAATTCTACACACTAGAAATACATGTACTATTTTCCCTTTTTAGGACACTTGTCAGTACTTTAAAAGTTCAGTAGAATAAATGTTTCATTTCTAGTCACTATTTTAATTACTCAGGAACACAGCAAAACAAAAGACAGAGACATTTTGGGGAGGGGTAAAGAAGTAAAGTACTTTGGTCTCTGAGATGATCCTAAAGCCCTTCTTTGTGTATCTGTAACTTGTTGACAGAATGAAAGAAGAGTCTGAATCCCATGTTTATGTCACTTTTCTGAATCCCTGCTCACACACCCACCCAAGAGAACCATGCCCAACTCAGCTCCTTGAACCTTTGAGCAGAGTAGAGCTGCAGGTGCACTCTTTGAACTCATCATTTTTCAAAGAAACTGTGAAAATTTCTAGCAAGTTCCTGAGCCTCCATGGAATTATGTGCATACCAATTCTCTGAAAACAAAGAAATCTGGATATTATCAGCATGCAACAAAGTTTTTCAGCATCAGACTTCAGTTCTGTTCACTTTTTTAGTTACATGTGGAATTTTGTTCTAAATTACCTCATCCAAAAGCCATTGAAGTGAATGGGAAAAACTCATGCCGACCTGAACAATTCTTATACCATTAGGACCTATAAAAAGTTATATTTATATTGCTTTTCTTTAACTTCAGCAGCAACCTGACTGGGAGCTCTGCAGCCTGCTACACACACAGCACCACATCAGGACAATTGCTCTTGGCTGGAATAGATAAATGTGAAAGCTTTTCTGAAATCAAACACATGGAAAATACTATGAAACTTTTTGAAATGCATAATTGAATCAACAAAAGCCATTTCCACACATTAACTGAGGCAAAGATAGTGTATCCACTTGATTTTTAAAACTGCAAATTGTAAAAGAAATGTGCTGAATTGTACAAGGAATGTGTTGAATAAATATTTCATGCATTTAACAACAAAAATGGAACACGTCCTGATAATCCTTTGCTTAACTGCTGCCCTGTTTATTCAATACTCCCCAAAGTTAATGCACATCATGTTAAAATGATTACACAGTCTTGACCTTGCAGCTCCATTTTATTCTCCAGACTATTTCATAAATTTGGGAGATAGAGCAGGATCACTGGGGTTCAAGCAAGCAGTGCACACCTGCAGAACACTGTGACCCCCAAGTTTCCCCCTATTCTTGTCATCATACTATAAGGAATGGTTGTGCAGATCTGCCTGACAAGGACTCCTAGGACTACAGACATGGAACTCATACAAAATAATTTCCTTGTGAAGCTGTAAAATACATCTGCTCAGAGCATCTGATCCTGCATGGCTCTGCTACAAAAGGAATCTATAACCAAACAGAACAGATTTAGGAGAATTCAGGCTAAGACTCATTTTTTGTATCCCCAGAGGTGTAGGAATAAGGACAGGATGCCTTCTTTTCATTGGTGTTTTGCTATAAAGAATTCAAAGGAAGTTGATTAAATGTTGATTCAACAGCAAAGGCAATTTTTTTGAGTGAAATTTTGTCTCTGAAGCTTAATGGAGGACTTTTCCCATGGACAATAGGAGTCAGTAGACAATACCAGCAAACAAGACTAAAGCATCCCAAAGCTCAGCACTCATTATGCAGCAAGTTACTGGGACACAGCAACCATCCACTGCAGAGTGGGAGAAATAACACAGTCAACATCTTCATTTGTCCCCATTCTCTCCCTTACCTTGGCAAACACAGCATACAAAAGACTGGGTGCTACAAAATGAAATGGAGATTCCAAAATAGTTTTTTAATCCTTCCAGTGGGTAGGATTGTAGGTTGCCACAAAACCTTTGGGAGAACTGACAGAAAAGAGATAATGCTGATTATCTTTGTTCCTTATTCATACATGGCAGAGGTTTTGCTGCTGGGAAAGCTGTGCTTGGTCCAAAGCAGAGGGCTCAGAAAACATGCAGACAAACTCCTGGAACTGCCAGGGCAGGTTAAATTAAATTCTCAGTGTACGTTAATTTAAAGCAACCTTGCTCAATGCTGATTTTCACTCCTGGATAATCACATCCATAACCACACCCTAGTAGGCCTCTGGTTCCAGGGTATTCCCTTGCCCACCTTTACACAACTCAGACTGTTCAGACTGATCAAAGGGATCCAAATCCTCAGCTGTGCACTTGCAGCAAGCTTTGGGGCTCTGCACAGCCACTGGACACAATGAAGCTATGTAAGAAGCACAGACAGATAAGGACTGATACAGGCTGATTACATGAGCTCATTTATTGTTGACTCATGTAGTCCCACTTACTGCAGACTTTGCCTGACAGCCAAGTCTGACATTGACAAAGTTGTGCTGAAGCTACATAGAGCTTAATGCCAATAGCTTGTGTTTTGTGGATCAAAGCATTCCATTGATTCCATTTTATGGGGTGGAGGTCTTTGGTTTTAATTAATTTCAGAATATTGGATGCCTGCATCTTGTTTCAAGGGACACTAATAGATAAAACAGACAAATTTTATCAAGGTATCTGCACTGCTCACTGCTACACATGCTTTGCAAATAACAAATCTTCCTTCTGCATTCTGTTCTAGCCTAAGAATCCTCAGTACCACACAATCTGGATACAATTTTGTTGCTATATCTGAGCCTGAAAGCCACATCTGTCCTTAACTTTCTGTTCCAACCAAAAGAACTAAAAAGTGTGCTTTGAAATGAGAGCATCATTCTTCCTGGGACATTTCCCCAACTCATCATTAATGCAACTGGACAGGTCAGATACTCTAAAATACACCAGTAAATATTGGTCATCTGGACACAGAGGGCAGCAAACCTAGGCTACATTTATCTGAGGCCTGTAAGAACAGGACAGATATGACCTGCCTGCTTTGTCTCTTCCCTGTCTTACAAATACATTTTGTTTAGATGGTTTATCTTCCATTGCACATCGGAGAGTCTTGAATTTACAGCTGAATGACAACATTTGATGGATGTAATTTCCCATTTTCCTAAAGGCACTAACAACCATTTCCCATTCTTGAGGCTCATCCAGGTGTCCATCTATAAACACTCATTTCTTGCTCTCACCACTCTTTAACCCACTTTCCCCTCCAAATAGCAAGTAGAAAAGTGAGGAAATTAAAGTATGCACAATGAATTAAAACATTACATGTCTTGCATGTGATCTACTACAGGGAAATGGCTCATTTCAGTCACCAGAGTATGGTGGGCCCTGCTTAAAATAGTACACTTAAAAAATACATATGTATTATTAATTAGTGTAACAAACCCCAGAATCAAAGGTAAAAGCCAGGCTCTACTATCATTAAGCTTCTTACAAATGCAAGTCAAAATATGTATATTAATAAAATTGTACAGAAAGAATAACTATAAAAGGTGAGTTGCCATGTGGAAGCACTAGGTTTCCATATACATAAATATCTCAGCAATTTTTTTTTATTAAAGGTTTCTATAGAAGTAGTTACATATTTCAGTAATACACAGGATATTTACAATTTCCAGGTCAAGCTCAACACAACAGATGTTCAGGAAGCAGATTTATAGATGAAGTCAAAGAAATGCCTCAGATACTTTACCACAACCATACTTATAAAAATGCAAACTTCCATGTGCTTTCTCTTGTGATTCATTCACAAACCAGCAATAAATAAAGGGGAAAACAGGGACATAATATAAGTGAACTTCTTGTTCTGCATTTGAATGAATTCTAGTCTCATAAGTGAGCAATATTTCAAAAATATTTCAGTTAAAAGTGAAATAGGATGTTCAGTAATGTGTGGAAATGGGTATTTCACTGCCTCACAAAAGGATTTCCACTGAGTCTGAAGGACATCGGAGATCATATTCCATCAGAATTCAAGAGGGATTTTATGCCTATAGTGCCTAAGCTCTTGTCAGTATGTGCTTCAGGATGTCTTGTATCTATCATTATGGAAGCAGGCACTATTTAAGTTGTAACTAATCATTAGAAATAAACACTATCTGCTTATTACATTTCAAGTCTCCCAAAACTGTCTGATGCCTCATTGATGGATCTGTCTGCCTACAGCATTTCACGTAAAACAGGAGAAGTAAAATCAAATTGTTTTAGGAAATAAAGTGCATGCAATTAAAGGACATGCACTGTAAAGAACAACTAGCCACAGACTGGAATAGAAGCAATCAGAAATTTCTAACAGGTGGAGGTAAAAGAGAAGCAGAGAAGTGTGGTCTGCTGCAATGAGAAATGAAGACTTCAAGCAGCTGCCTCATTGAATATAATAACTTGCAGCTGGGTGAACCTCAGCACAGCTGGATTATTTCTAGAGATACTGTGTATAGATTCCCAGTATATATACATATATACATATATAGTTGCAAGATATATGTATATCTGTATGTTCACTAACTAGAAGTACGTTACTTGAGAAAGTATAAATATAACAGTAAGACGACTTCTTGTCCTCTGGGTGAAAACATTAGGCTGTCCAAGAATTGCACACAAAGCTGGGAGGATGCAGCTCAGCACAGCCTCTCCTGAGCCCCAAGGAGCTGGCAGTCACAAATCAGGGAAGGTCAAGCATTCACAAACTGGGACTCAGTTATCTTTGGGTCTCAAGGACTGCACTGCCAAGGATCACAGGCACTCAGGAAACACACACCAGGACCCACCTTCCTGACCATACACAACAATCAATTCTCTGAGTACTCTAAATTGAAGTTCCACTTCCAGTTAGCATAAACAGATGACACAAATGTTAGATTTCTCCACATATATCAACCTACACAGTGTTTCTAGAATGGTTTTGTACCAAGAGGTAATGAATGCCAGCAATGGACACTGAACTAATAACGTGCATATAAACAATGAATATCTACAATTTGTTTATAAACATACCTCACAATTATAAGAGGAGAAAAAAAAACCCACACTAAACCACCAAATACAAGCATAATATATTCAGGCTTGGCCTTGGAACAGCTTTCTGCTGTTCCACCGCTGAATGGAAAATACTCCACAAACATCTTATTGATGAGACTTTAGAAATGAATAAATTCTCCTCTCAAGCCCTTACAGCCTTATGGTCTGCACAAAGCCCAGGCCACTGAGCCACAACCTCCCAAGCCTGAAACATCAGCACAGCAGCTCTGTGCCTACAGCCAACTGTCCAGGACCCACCAGCAGCTTCTGCATCGTCCTGGTAACTGCACTCCCCAAACCTCCTCTCTGACTCCTGGCTACTCCAAGTGCTTGATGCTACATGCACCTCACAGCACTGGACCAGGATTTTTAAGAGCTCTTAGGCTTTTCTTCCATTTTATAATTACTTAAATCATATTAATCAGACCTCATTCAGTGTCTTCAGTGTCATCAATTGCCAGCAAACTTGAGAAGTTTCTTAGCAACTTTCACATCTTGAGCTGGGCCACTACATTTTGATCTGTTAGAAGCTATTTTGTCATTCAGAACGAGTGACAACTGTTGTTAAAAATCCAGCAAGAAAAAAACCCCACAAATCAATAAATGCTGCAGCTTTGCATTACTCTTCAGTCTCCATCTTAATACCCAAACTGATTCATACTAAATCTTAAATACCTCTTGTCTGACACAAAGTATTGAAGTTGCAGAATTTACTATACACTGGTGGAAGCTATAAATTTCATTTTCTTCTGAAGTTATATTTATAACAGCTGTAGCAGGCAGACATCTCTAGCTAGAAGTCAGGTTACTAGAAGGTACTTTAAGACAAAAGTGAACTGATAAATGATTTAACAGCATGTACAGACTTACCTGTACAGTGAGTACTCTGAGTACAGCAAAGGCTTCAGGATGGAGTATTGACATGAGTGTCGTTTTAGAGAAAAGAGTCCCATTGAAGTTCAGCATGAAAAACCACACTGACCAAATATCCCTCCATTCATTCAACGCTTGGATTCTGATACATTTCAAGCAAAGAGAAGCCAGCTGAAACTGCCTCCTGGCCTGTCACAAGGCTGGGTGCTGACTCTTGGCCCTGTCAGCCTCTTTTGCCCCAGCTGATTTTCAATCACTCTTTGTGGTGCCCATCAGTAGTCAGGTCTGGCAACAACAACACCGGGGGACACTGGGGACACATTTTTCCCCCCACAGAAAATGCAGCAGTGACATCACTGCCATTTGACACACCCTGCTTTCAGCTACAGGAACTTTCATTCCAGCTGAAACTCAGCCTGACTCCCACTCAGCTTCCAGGAGCAACGCGGTGTGACAGGCTCTGTAACAACCCCTGACTCTCAGCACCAAGCACAACAGGGAGGGCACAGCAGCAAGCCAGGCCTGGCAGTCAGAAGGAAGGAATGGAAGAAAGGCTTCCAGGCCTTGCAGAGCTCCTGCTGCCTGCCAGATGCCCCTGTGCCCGGAGCAGGTGAAGGAGCAGCTCCCGGAGCACCCAGCGGGAACGGGGCCGCTCCGGGAAAGGGACGGGGCCGCCCCGGGCAACGGACGGAGCCGCTGAGGGGACGGGACGGGGACGGGACGGGGACGGGACGGGGACGGGACGGGGACGGGACGGGGCCGCCCCGGGGAAGGGACGGGGCTGCTGAGGGGACGGACGGGGCCGCTCCGTTCCCGCTCCGCGCAGCCCTCCGGCCTCCAGGCCCGGCTGCCAGCAGCAGCTCTTAAGCTGCTCCCGAGATCTGAGCGTGGCTCTGCTCCTAGAAACTCGGCTGGCTTCATGCAGCACTTGGAGCCAAAGACATCTTGACTCTACCGAGTGGAACTGAATCAAGTGTACAGACAGCGCTGAGATAAAACCCGAGCCACGTCCCCGCTCCTGCTATTGCCTCCAGAGCCAACATGCAGCCAGCCCCAACACAAGCCACAGCTGCACATGTAAAATCACACTCGCTGGGAACAGCCAGCATTCCTGGGCAGTAAATGGCCTGCAGTCACCTGAAAGGGGAGCTCTGAAACTAGAGCTGATTTATTTACAACAAAAAGCAAACCAAAATGTCATTTGGAGGCTATGCTTGGTCAAGCATGCATTTTAGAAAACTTTCAATTAAAAATTCACAGTAAAATAACAAAACAAACAAAGGAACAGAATAATTTCCATTTAAACTTAACATTTGCATTACTTTGAGGGAAGAACCTCAATATCTATTAGGGGTAAATCATGTCTGACTTTCAGTGGACCAAGCTCTGATTTGCAAAAACTCTATTTTTCTCTAACAAAACGAAATGGCTCAAATGCAGTATTTTTCTCCTTGTAATTTCCATGACTTAGGAAGAAAAAAGCCAAGCCCTCAAAGAACACATTTTTAGCTCTTTCAAGTTTTACACACTTGGGGGGCAGCCCTGACTGGTCACCATTCTGCAGAGCAACCAGGCCAGTAAAGCCCAGAGTCCCTGCAGACAGCAGAGCTCATGATGCCTGTGCCTGCACAGGTGTAACTCTACCAGCTGGAACAGAAACCCAGGGCTGGCTGGGACTGCTGCTTAAAAGGCTGTTTATTACACATACCTGGCTGACATTTTCAAACAGAAGTCAAAGTAAGAGGGTCTGCAGCTGACCAGGATTTTTTGCAGTTGTTGATTTGAAAATACTGCATTTCATGATGAATTTTGGATTTATAAGACTATTCAGGTATCCTCCTGAAGACAAAATATCAGGCACAGGTTCTTCTGGAGAGGACTTTAAATATGGAATAACCTTATAGAGAATTTCTGACAAAAATTCTGCAGCTGTCTCCCTCCTTTCAACAAATGCAGCCATTTTTCACTAAGAGAGACTCCTGTGGCCACATCCCCACAGTTACCCTTTTCAATCCACTAATAGGTTTTCTTTTCAATAGATTCTTTTATCCAGCCATCAAAAGGTTATGAATTTTTCATCACAATTGAAAATGAAAGTTAATTGGAGTTAATATTTCAAATTTAAAGAGTTCAATTATCAGTAAAACATTCATTATTTCTTTAAACTTCCTTACAGGTGTTGTGGTTACATCACTGTGATGTTTTCCCTCTGCCACAACTGGATCCTTCTACTCAAACCCTGCCCTTAAAGTCATCATATGCTATTGGTTCTCACACACAAACTAGGTTTTTTCATTAAATACTCTACATTCATAGGGTTTATAGTCCTTCTAATATGACTTTTTAATAAATACAAAAGTTTCTATTGTAGCAGCAGTGGATAAAACGGGTTAGAAATGCAGCTGCACCAATCTGAACAAGGGAGAAATAAAAATATGGGTATTTTTTTAAAAACAACAATAATCACACTTAACTCACCAGCAAGACAGTGCTGTGAATTACAGTTTAACTGCCCTTCTTGATCCAGTATAAACATTAGGAGCAAGCTGTGCTATGCAGGAGAGGGAAAATGAAATGATCATGGCATGTTCTAGATCCCCTGATTCATCCTTCCTGGCAAAAGATGGAGTGAGTCAAAGCTGCTGTGTAGGAAGCAAGGAGAGGGAGGTGGGCTGAGCTGCCTCAGCACTGGCTGGGTCTTCTCAGCTGGGGTTTGAAAAGGGCTGCATCAAAGCTAATACATCATAACTCTTCAGGGCCACCTTGAGAAGCAGTGCTGCCTGCAGAATGTGCCTTCAGCCGTGTGCCTGCTGGGGTCCCTGGCTCCTTGCTCTGCCTGAACGGATGGTACAGAGTGCCACAGCTGTACAGCTCTGAAACTTCCTTTCACAAAGCCAAACACGGCTTTAACCAGAAACAGCATACACTGAACGTTCATAATCGGAGATAAAGAGGTGCAGCTCTGCCACTCCTCACTTTGCCCATGGCAGCTAAGAGCAGGACTGAGACATGGCTAATTTGAAACAATCATTATCAGATCTACCTGGGTGTCAGATATAAACCTGCCTTCATCTGCACTGACTCATGTCCAGCTGTAAAAATAGGGAACATCAGCTGTGGATCAAAGCTGCCTGATGGCTCCCACTAAGTAAAAATCACATCTGCCTTTCCAAAACACAATCTGTACAATAATGCAAAACCAAGTTGTTTTCCCTTACCTTCTGCAAAAGGTTCCCATTCATAAAATCGACCCATAAATGGCTTGTTATTGTATGATGCACACTGTACCTCTCTAATATTCCTGCTGCTTTCAGGACACATTTGTTTAGATTAAAAAAAAAAAAAAGTAGCATTATAATCAACAGCAAAGTTATTTTTGCCTTCCTTTTAATGAACTTTAGAAGGTTAGTGAAGGCATTGCAAAATTCTAATCCAGATGAATGATATAAACATCAGGAGACCTCTTAAAAACAGGTAACAAGCTGTGCTGTTAAGTAACAGTATCAAAAGTGCCTGTTGAAGAAAATCAATTTGTGAAGTTAATGGAGCAACAGTTCTATTTAAAAAAAATAAAGCTTCTATTGAGCTGTCATTTTCCTCAGCAACAGCACAACACTTCAAGATAAATTCAATATTAGATTAGAATTACTTCCTTTTCACAACAGCTTCACATTTTTCATTACTAACTTTTTGGGCTCAGATTCAACAGAGTTGAAACACTCAACGTGCATGCTTCCATAACTTCTTAAAAGTTGACCACAGCAGCTTCTTATTCTCATCCTATGCTTCCATACCATATTTCCATTTTTCCTTTTGTATTTCTACATGCTGCTATTACAGTCACTGCATGACTTTGCATTTCAAGGCATGCCTTCAGATCCTGAGCTCTTGAAACTCAGGAGTTGGTACAGGAGTTTTGCAAACAAAGAGCTGCTTTTATACAAGCATGTGTGCACACAGGTATTGAGGCAGGGCAGGTGTTACAGGTGGAAGTGGCATCCTTGCTTAGGTCACCTGCAATGCACACCTTTGGCAGACCAGCCTTGCTTGCATGTGAAGTTGATTTCAAAAGTTAAATACTTAAGGACTTTGTTCTGCCTGAATCCTCACTGCAGTTACAGCAGAAGTTTACTCTGTGTGTGAGCACATGCAAAGGGGAGAAAGGCTTCCACCAAAGGCAGGGGTTAATTAAAATAATTTCTATGCCTGGACAAAATAGGCAAGCTTTGGGCACAGATGCATTTTTTTGCATAGCCTTTAGATAATAAAAATTACTACTAAAAATGCTATTCAAAACCAGTAGAATTCACTTTAAGTACTTGACTAGAACAGCAGAGTATTTTTTCTAGATGACAGATACGAAGGAAAGCTAGAGATGACATTATATAAAAACAGCATGGTTACATAACTCTTCTGTTTTCAAAGGGAACAGAAGAGAATCACTAAGAACAACTCTTGTTGCAACTGCAAGTCAGTTTTCTTATGCCTGTATACTAGGAAAGACTGGTTGTCTACTGGGGAAGCCAGGCACATCAGAGGTCCCAGAGGAGTTCTTGCTTTGTATCCACCATCTCCCTAAGAAGATGCTTGTAACTGGATCAAAGAGATGTCACAGTCAAGAGTTTGCAAGTGGGCTATAAACTGTACCAAAGAGATGCCCAGGGGAAGATTCATGGACTACTTTATCTTCTACTAAAATCATGCTAACAAGTCTTCTAGAATAAACACTGTTTCTGGCCAAGCAGCCATCTGTGCCTCTTCGCCCACCCTTCTGAGATCTCCAAGTACAGGCAAATACTGCTTTTTTCAACAAACCCTCTAATAAAAATTAAAACCCCACAAAACACAAAAAACTCAAAAACAAACAAACAAAAAGCCTTCCCTGAAAATAGGACCACGAACCACCACATTGAAAGGGTGGGACTAAAAGCCTTTCTAGTGCCAAATGCAGAAAGCAAAGCCATATTCCCACAACCGAAGCACAGCTCCTTCTGTGTGTGGCACAGCAATGTAGAACATTTATTCACCACAACCACCATCCCAGGCAAGGAAATGTATTTTTCAGGAAACCAATTATTGCACATATCCTAAAGGTGAAGGGACAGAACCTGAGCTGGCATAAATTAAGGTCACTACACTAAATTACAGCAGAACAAACATCAGTTTGTACCAGCCAAGAAGGCAGCCTGAAGGGTTTCTTTCTGGAATGCTTTTCCCTTTTTTTTGGCACACGTTTTCTACCAGCCTATTGTGAAGTTTAGTTGCTTCTTGTTTTTCCTTTTCTGACCCTTGAGCTCATGCTCTCGTGTACCAGTATTTCTGGCTCATAAACCATTTCCTGCACACCCTGCTCATACCAACTGCAGGCAATGTATGAGTAAAAATATCAAAATATTCATTGCTGTTGCCAACAAATAGTGACACCCATCCCTCCTAAGATCCTTTTCCTATAGCTACAATTCCTGTTTTTAAACTCATGGCCCACAAGACAGAGATCTCAGTGCTTTAAAGGAGGACCAAGGACAGACAAATACATTGAACTCTGTGTGGATCAAGCAAAAATCAGAAGAACAGGCTAACTCAGAACATCCCTGCTACTTTAGAAGCCTCAACTCAGTTGCCCTTCCTTCATTTCATTCATCAAGGTTTAATTGCAATATAAAATTTTGAGGAAAAATCTGAGCAATCTGATCTGCAAAACACTTTGTTTTGTTCTTGATACAGATTATATTCATTTATATCTTTAATGTCTTCTAAAATATTTTTAGCTATGAAGTACAAGTAGGCAAAACTACTACAGTCCATGAATCACCAAGGCTTAAGAGTTATATTATACTGTATGTATATTCTAGTTAACATCTATGCACCATTTACTAGCCCCACCTAAATTGTTAATGCACAGCTGAATGCAATGACAGTTTTATGCTGCCTACAGCTCAGCCTCCCTGAAAATGAAATCCTTGAGCCTTTCTCAGAAGACCTAAGGGTGCCAGACACTGTCTCTTGGCCTCTCTGGCTTCTTAGCACTTCTGTAGGCAGAAAACCACTAAAATAAAAAGTATGACGCTGTACAATGAAAAATGAAGCTTCAGTATAGGGGCTCCTGTAGATCTCATGTTTTATTTATTCCCTGAGAGTACAAGCTATTTTTACACTTCAATTTAATTACTATTTCTGTCATATCTAGACTAAAACTCCTAAAATACAGCAACAAGCATCTATGATGAGAAGATGGCAAGCCCAAAGCCAGCTCCTATTTCCAGTGTCTAACAGTTGTCCCTTGCAGGGTTCACCATGGGCTCCCCAGCTCCCACAGGAGAACTGGGGCAGCCAGGACACAGCCCTGGGGCTGCAGGTGCTCCCCAGCTCCCACAGGAGAACTGGGGCAGCCAGGACACAGCCCTGGGGCTGCAGGTGCTCCCCAGCTCCCACAGGAGAACTGGGGCAGCCAGGACACAGCCCTGGGGCTGCAGCTCCACCCCCAGCCCTGCCAGCCAAGGGCAGTGTGCTGGAAGCAGCAGGCACGTTGGCATGGCTGCAGGTGAAGAATGTTCTCTGGCTAAGCCAGACTGCTAGGATTTAAACAGCCCAGATCTCTTTCCAAAATTTCCTAGAGACTTTTGGAATGAACTTTGCTGTAATATTTAACTTACTGTGTGATTCTCCCTCAGTTTCCCCTCAGTAACATCAAGGCATTAAAATCGTGATGCCTGGTGGAGACTTGAAAACAGTGTTTTGGTAAACAAAATGTTGATTTTGATACAGGGTTTTGTTAGTGACAGATCTGGAATTTCTTTTTTTTTTTTCCTCAAAAACTTTGTCCTGTGATTACTGAGGGAGTTATTAAGGGAGTCCTTTTAAAACCAGATCTAGAGAGGCCAAAGCAGCAAAAAATATACTTTGCATCTACTAAGATGAATCTCAGTTTCCTTTATGTAGAGGCAGATATAAATTATCTAGAAATACATACTCTCTGCTGGGAGAGGGTTTTTTTCAGCTGGGCACTAAAAAATTAGATACAGCATTTAGCATGCATAATTTTGTATGTTTTTAGGTTATCTTTCTCCTACCTAAAAACTATGCTGCTTGGACAACACAATGACGTAAATTTAGCAGGTGGGGTTGCACTCAGCAAAGTGCTTCAAAGTGCTGGATATTGGTATTTTCACACAGGGTAAGGCGTCTCAGAGCTGCTCCTGCTGCATTTGCACTCAGCTGTTTCAAGGAGGACACCTCAGGTTTTCTTGCTGTGCCTTCAGAGCAGGAGGAAATCCCCAGCAGCAGCACAGCACTGCCCTGACGAGGCAGCAGCACTCAAGGGTCAGTTTTAGAAGTGTTCCTTTGCCTTGTTGGACCCAAACTTCTTGAAATGCACTGTGCCTGCTGTTGATAGGAACTCCTGTACTTTGGAAACAGTGGGCTTTATTTATGCCTCAGTTTCTTCTGAAATATGCAGGTATGAAAGTAGTCTGAGGGACAGCAACACACAGTATTCTCTTTGTCATGTACCATTAGAGCTTCCTTAAAATGACCTGCTAGTACAGTTAAAACAAAGAAACCACCCTGCTAGCTTTTTAGCTTTTGGTTAACATTTGAAAAGCACACTTTTGAACAAATCCTTGACACTTGGTTTAATTAAAGAAGTGCTGGCAAAACACCAGAAAATTATCAGTCTGCCAGCTATGGGCTCATATCTGCCATGAGCAAAGCTGTGTCAAAGCTGTGCTGAGATAACACTTCTGGAAATGTGTAATGGGCTGATTTGGTCCTGAAACCACCTCTACAGGCAATTAAAACATTGACTAAGATTTTTGGCAATGTTTCATTCTTATGACCTGCAGTAACTGGCAAATGCTTTTTCCAAGGCCCCATATCCCTTCTTGATCCTCCAGGTTCAGATATAATTCATAATTAATATTTTCCCTGTGTGCAATACTACATGTTCAATTAAGTCCAAACAATCTAGTTGTACTCTTGTTTTCATTTTTGTAGTGGTTTTATAGAATCACATTCATCCTTTGGAATCCCAAAGGAAAAACACATCTCCAAAAAAATTAATTTAAATACTTTTTTCTGAAACAGTAATCTGAAAATTTTCCTTTCCTTTGAGAAAGAGCTTACTCTTAAATGTATTGTGTTGTTCAATATGCATAGTCTATAAATTCCAGTTTTTTACACAATAAGCCACCACATCTGCAGTGAACTTTGAACTTCTGCTCTGAACTGCTGGTGTTTCTCCTGAAACCTACAGAAGTTCCAAGTCCATGAAAGAAAGTGGAATGCATGGTCCTTCAGATGTTAATTTTCCAGCTAAGCTATTTCTCTTTAATAGCTAAGGATTGTGCTTCCCCTATAGGTAGTATCTCAAATCAAGGCAACTTAGTTTTGTTCAGCTGAACACACACTGAAAGAGAAAAAGGATCTATTTAAAATCCTGGAGACACTTATTTCCACAGTTGTTCTAATTTTATAAAATGGTAAGAGAACATAAAGACAACTGTCTGCCAACCAAGAAAAAAAAATTTATATAAGGCATATTAAATACGTCTAGATCTGTGGCACAAAATACCAGACACAATTCAAATGGAACTGATGCTCCTGAAAAACCAAAATGTGCAAGAAATTTTAAAATGCATGTGAAGAACAGCTCTGCCGTAAAAATAGTGCTAGCCAGCTCTGGTTACAGTGCACAGCCACAGACAGTGCTCTGAAAATGTCTGGCCTGACATGCAATGAGAATTTCCATCTGGGAATGCAGTGGTATCTGCACAAGTTTATGAGGAAGGAGCACCTGTACTGGCAGACTCTGCACTGCCTCAAGCCATGAATTTACACCTCGGTGTCTGCCTCAATGCAGACAAGCAGAGTAATGACAGCCCCTGTAACCTCCAGTGTGCTCCACTACCCACAGCCCCCAGGCCATGCAGAACCCATGGCAGCCATAGGGCATTGCAGCCTCTCTCTTCCCCCTCACCCCCTTCAAGGACTGGCAAAGACCTTAGGTGTGTGCACAACACAAAATCCATGTACTTTTACCCAGATGCCAGGCAGGGAGCCATGAGCTGGTGTTTGGATCAAGGAAGATGGGCCCTGGCAGAGCCATGGGGAGCCTGCCTGCCCCAGCCACCTGTGCCTGCCACTGCCATGGGCCAGGGAACTGCTGCCCCCTCAGCCTGCAACTTCAGAATGCTCTGTTCCATTAATATTTCAGCTCTGCAACAAGAAGGTTCTCTGAATTTAACAAGAAAAGTCTTTGAAGTGCTCCCCAAACCTGATCTTTATTAGCTGCAATCTATCAGCCACATAAGGCATTAATGCATAATGTGGCAAGTGCATCTATTACTGCTTTACGTTTTTTCCATTCTGTAGCACTTTACATCTGAAAATGCAGTCTGTCTAATAATGGGGAAGAAAGCTCAACCAAACAGATGGAAAAAGAAGTATTTCTGCTTAACTTCACAGGTTTGTGGCTTTTTTTCTTTTTAAATTCTCACTGACAGATCCTTCTGATTAAACTGAAATAACTTATTTTATTTCAGATTTACAGCAACTTGTAAAAGATTCAAGTCCAGCTTTGGTTTTAAATAAAATCTTAGTCACTCATCCATCCCACACAAAGCATCTCCAATGATCTAATGTGCACAACTGGAAACGTTTGGAACTACTACCTTAGGAGGGGCTAATCAAGGAGCTATAATAGGAAAATTAACAGTACATTTCCTCAGCAATACCAAAAATGTGTCAAGAAAATACTCCAGTTATGTTTAATGCTGAAATTTTACAAATACTATTCCAAAAAAAACTAAGCAACCAACCAACCAAAAAATTCTGAGAAACAATAAATGGTTTCTATGAGATGGAAGTTGAGCAGTAAGAAAATGGAAGGCAAATGTTGGAAACAGACCATGCTGGAACAGAGCATTATCTGCTGTAAAGGAATACACAAGTACATCCTGAAAGTCAGGCCTATGTCAACTCACACCTGCACACTGAAGACTGTTGCTAGTCTTTTTTGATCCAGCAAAAGACCAGATGACTGGTCTTTTTGAAGTTGGGGTTTTTTTAAATATAGTTACTACTTTACAGTCCCAAATTTCTTTTAGTACCCAGGCCACTGAGCAAAGAGCTACTTCAGTATGGAGATTGGAGTTTATACAGAATATTCCTTCCATGCTCCCAAGCAAGCATCAAAAGCTTGCCATTTGCAGCAGAAATCATAACTGCTTTGTACAGCTGCTGTTCCCACTCTCAGCAGGGCTATCACCTTTCTATATAAATATGTTGCATTAAAAAAAATCCCACATATACAAGAATCCCTCCAATCAAATACCTGTTTATAGAAACACTACACAGTGCTCAGGGTGCCTAAACTGCAAGCTATTGCCTCATTTAATGGGAAATCAATGAAAAGCTACTTCCATTTCACACAGTCTGGTTCAAATGAAAAACGCCTTAACATGGAAGCTTTCAGCTTCATCATCTCGTATTGTCTCATGTGTCTACATTATTCAAATACACCTGCAAAATGGAACATGTTTTATTAGTCCTTCTCAGAACATGGGAGGTTTATGTACTAAGAATAGTTGCTTTCATATACTAGCAATAGCCTCCTTTATACTAGAAATATCAGCCACTTCAAAACTCTGTCTGGAAGGCACCACCAATATCAGCTATGAAAGACCCTGAGACAAACTCATGCCTGATCCATCTTTAGTAAAGTTTACAGACTTTAAGCAAAGTTGATGTATCTAGTCCTCATAGTTTGTAGAAAATTATGCCACTGTGCTAAAACATCTACTCTAGGGTTTCCAACAGTATTTTATTACATTTTTATAGAGTATTGTTCTTGGAGCTGCCTGTTCTTTCCGGGGAGCAGTTTTTATGTGACTCTCATTCTACCAGCTTCAGCAGTGGGCAGGAGTAATCCTCCAGCAGTTTTCTCTATGAAAGCCCAATCAACTTCAATGGAAACTCAATTTCATGCATTCCATTTAAATGACTGCTCGTTGTGTGGGAGGAGGCACCACCTGAATGGTTCCGGCAGGAGGACTAAAAGGTTAAGGAAGTTTCTGATTGGTACTTCCACGATAATCTACTTTTTCATTAAAAATTCATACTGCAGCAGTAATGACAATATTTTTAGAGAATGAGCTCTAGTCTAAGTAACAGCCAGGCAACAGAAATGTCAGTGTGGTGCTACATGAGACAGAAACATACAGGCAAATGTACAGCTGTTACGACAACCAGGGGGAATTTGAAATAAGTCAGTTGGGACAATTTATTTTGTTCATTATTTGTTAGAAAAAAAATAAAATCTAGGATGTGGAACAATTTATTTTCCACAAAAAGTGGACACCTTTAGAGCAATGTAAATGCAACTTAAAAACAGCTTCGAGCTTGCAGGAACCCAGTCTGGAAACAGAAATTGCAGCATTATTCAGATTTTAGAGTTCATGTTTCCATCAAAAATGAGTTTCTGATAGAACACACATTTAAACTGTTTCTGTGATATATTCTTTCCTCCTAGGTCATATACTTCAAAGGAAAAGAAAAAAGGCGCTGCAAACCAACTGGCAGATACATTTGTCTTATTTTAGAATGGTTTAATATAGCTGCAGCTGGTAGCACTGTCCATTTACTGATGAGTTTGTCCAACTTTAGCCTCTCAGACTAAAGCTTTCCACTCCTGTTATCTGTTTTAGTCTCTTTCTTTTTTTGACCGAAGCATTTCATCCCAGAATGAGCCCGAAGGAAAACAAAAGGAAAAAGTGTTTTATTTTTTCCCATGCTGCCATATTTCTGACTTTTTTTTTCCTAATGTAACTGCCCATTCTATTTTAATGAGTGAAATTATGTCAGCCAGGAAAATGGCTTTTTTGTCAAGAATACACCCTCTGCTTTTTCTATGGAAATCCACTCAAGTATAGTCAGGCCACAAGAATTTTAAAAATAATGCTAATAACGTACTTTTTACACTTCCAATCAAAACTTGTTAAAGTTCGGGATCTAACCTGGAGGAACAATCTGTTTACAAGCGTGCTCCGTACCTGAGGCTCAAAGAGGCTGAGCAGCTTTCCAGCTGTTATTGGAAAATACTCCTGAGGTCTGTAATAGGGCAAGGACTGAAAATGAAAACATCTCTCCTCTGTCTTTAATAACCACTTGAGCCTGCACCCAAAATGCATGGAGTACTTCGGAAAAACAGATAAATCTGGGGACTGACATTCAAGAGATGAGCAAGTCACCTGAAGAAGGTACTGAGAAGAAGAAAGTGAAACTGGAAGACACTGCAAAGAAGCAGGGAACTAAGTAGAAAGAGGAGAGACTGGAGGCAGAAAAGATGGGGAAAAAAGATGAAAAATATGAGACAAGGTACTAAGGAAGTGAGAAGTGTGACTGAGGAGAAAATACAGTGGGACAGCTCCAGGCAGAGGAAGGAGCAGAGACAGGCTGTCTGTGCAGAAAGGGCAGGAACACCTGTGGTGAGAAAGACCCAAGCACAGCCCAGGGAAGCATTCCACTGCCCTGTGAGGGCAAACTCACAGTGCCAATGCCTCAGCTGCAGTGATCTCAAGAGTTCTGTGAATACTGATGTATCTCATGATGGCATTCTGCTTTTGAAGGCTTTTTTGGTTTGTTTAGAAGCTATAAAAAGTCACAGGGCCTTAAAAGAATGTTTAATCTCAAATTGGAAGAGACTGTCCATGCAATTACTGTATCACTTGGCTCTTCCTGCCTGTGAGGTCCTGCTCTCAATTCCATGATTGCATACCATGTTCCCCATATGACCTCTGACTCATTCAGAGTGCAGAATGGACTCACTCTGGGGAATGTTTAGCTGGAAGGGTTGTTTACATAATCTCTGTCCCATTCACTGTAAAACCTGCTAGGTATAAATGGACATACAGAATAAGGAGCATGAAGGACAGTCTGCAGTTTCTGGAACAGCTACTCTACCAGTTTTGAGGGGGAAAAAAGTCACCTGTGGTGCAATTACTTAATCCAATCCTTTTCAACTGGTGAACTATGTATGTTCTGGTTTGGGGTCTGACAGAAAACCTCTGGACCTGTTTTACAGATGAGCTGCCAAATCATAATTACAGTTTTGGCAATGCAAATTTTGCTTTGACGATTGCCAAGTGATAAATATGATACTGAACATGGGGAAAAATTCAGTTCAAACTACTTGACGAGCAGCACTAATTATGGAACACTTCTCTTAAACCTCATTCTTCCACAGGGCAGCTCCATTTCTTACAACATATTAGGTCTTGCTGTCACACAGCAGCTTTGTGAATTTTAAAGCAAACACTGCAGTAATAGTATCAACAACTAGTCCTTAGAGAGCCTTTTTTCTCACCTTCTGCAAGGAGCATTTTTTAAGGCAGGGAGCCAAAGGCTGAATAAAAAGAGAATAACATTGAGTAGTGTATCACTACTTGATCTATGCAGGGACCTTGGGGTAAAAAATTATATTATCAAGTAATTAAATAGTTTTCTTAACACAAAGAGTTACCAGAGGATTGCTCACAAAACTCCAGGTCTGAAAGCTCTAAACCTCTGCAGGTTTGAGCAAAGGTTTGACTTTGTCCTTCTAATGGCATTTTGCTGCTCAAACTAAAACATGATGTCATCCAAAAAACTGTCCTCAGAAAGTCACCCAAACAGGTCTCAAAAAAGCCATCAGGAAAAGCAGTATGTGGGTTGGCTGGCACCTTACCGAATGCTGCAGCCAAAGGCCAAAGCTGGTTTGCAGAATGTGGCAGGGGATGCTTCCCTGGCCTCTCCCCCTACAGATCACCCAGTGCCTCCAACACTGCTTGACAGGTACAACCAACACAGGATTGGTTTTTCCACCAATGTAAGTTGAGATTTTGAAGATAAACAGCCTCACCAAGTTATCACTAGAAAGAAGCTCTGTTTCACTAATTACATGTGTATGTCTCTACATGTGCAATGTGCTGCCTGTGTTACATCTGGACAGACACCACAACTGATGAAGCAGATGAGACAGAGCACACCAGACTGGTTTGGGTTTTGTTGTTATCTTTTAATCTCACCACAATTTCAATTATTTCTGGGGTTTGCATTGTTCTGTAGGCAGTTGGCTCTTAATGTATCTTGTGCAAAGGTTTGTCTACCTGCTCTGGGCACCGCAGGGCTTGCAGTGCCAGGTTTCTTTCAGACCACTTCTGGGGGAGAGGCTTTGGACTTCATCCCTAGTCTGTGGTTAGGCAAAGCAACACATGCTTGCTAGACATAATTTGACGTTTGTATTTCCTAACTTTCTACACAAATTTTGGCAATTTGCTCTTTCCAAGCGCTGCTTAAAAATTCTAAAATTAGATACCAAAAAAATCCAAAACAAACAAACACCAACCAAATAAAAAACCAAACCAAAATAAAACAAAACCAACATCCCCTCTTTCCCCAAAACCCACAAAACTAAAACTAAAAACTTGACAGCACCATTAACAGTTTTTTCAGTACACATAGCTTAACTTTGGCATCTTCTCCTGCACTTCCTTCTTCCTCTACTCACTTTGGTCAGTACAAGAGAGGACTGGGACTGTACTGGTGGTAGCTTCACTGCAAGTTCCTGTATTCATGGAATTATGTTCTTTTCTTGCTATCTGGCTTGAAAATGTCTTAACCTTATGCACTGATATCAACAATAACTGAACTAATCTCTTAAAAATACCAGGAAAAAGCTACTCCTTTCATGTACCAAGCAGACANGTGAATACTGATGTATCTCATGACGACATTCTGCTTTTGAAGGCTTTTTTGGTTTGTTTAGAAGCTATAAAAAGTCACAGGGCCTTAAAAGAATGTTTAATCTCAAATTGGAAGAGACTGTCCATGCAATTACTGTATCACTTGGCTCTTCCTGCCTGTGAGGTCCTGCTCTCAATTCCATGATTGCATACCATGTTCCCCATATGACCTCTGACTCATTCAGAGTGCAGAATGGACTCACTCTGGGGAATGTTTAGCTGGAAGGGTTATTTACATAATCTCTGTCCCATTCACTGTAAAACCTGCTAGGTATAAATGGACATACAGAATAAGGAGCATGAAGGACAGTCTGCAGTTTCTGGAACAGCTACTCTACCAGTTTTGAGGGGGAAAAAAGTCACCTGTGGTGCAATTACTTAATCCAATCCTTTTCAACTGGTGAACTATGTATGTTCTGGTTTGGGGTCTGACAGAAAACCTCTGGACCTGTTTTACAGATGAGCTGCCAAATCATAATTACAGTTTTGGCAATGCAAATTTTGCTTTGACGATTGCCAAGTGATAAATATGATACTGAACATGGGGAAAAATTCAGTTCAAACTACTTGACAAGCAGCACTAATTATGGAACACTTCTCTTAAACCTCATTCTTCCACAGGGCAGCTCCATTTCTTACAACATATTAGGTCTTGCTGTCACACAGCAGCTTTGTGAATTTTAAAGCAAACACTGCAGTAATAGTATCAACAACTAGTCCTTAGAGAGCCTTTTTTCTCACCTTCTGCAAGGAGCATTTTTTAAGGCAGGGAGCCAAAGGCTGAATAAAAAGAGAATAACATTGAGTAGTGTATCACTACTTGATCTATGCAGGGACCTTGGGGTAAAAAATTATATTATCAAGTAATTAAATAGTTTTCTTAACACAAAGAGTTACCAGAGGATTGCTCACAAAACTCCAGGTCTGAAAGCTCTAAACCTCTGCAGGTTTGAGCAAAGGTTTGACTTTGTCCTTCTAATGGCATTTTGCTGCTCAAACTAAAACATGATGTCATCCAAA
Source organism: Spizella passerina (assembly GCA_013401375.1). NCBI lineage: Eukaryota > Metazoa > Chordata > Aves > Passeriformes > Passerellidae > Spizella > Spizella passerina. Next base: position 41,071 of record WBNQ01047525.1, on the reverse strand, counting down.
AAACTGTCCTCAGAAAGTCACCCAAACAGGTCTCAAAAAAGCCATCAGGAAAAGCAGTATGTGGGTTGGCTGGCACCTTACCGAATGCTGCAGCCAAAGGCCAAGGCTGGTTTGCAGAATGTGGCAGGGGACGCTTCCCTGGCCTCTCCCCCTACAGATCACCCAGTGCCTCCAACACTGCTTGACAGGTACAACCAACACAGGATTGGTTTTTCCACCAATGTAAGTTGAGATTTTGAAGATAAACAGCCTCACCAAGTTATCACTAGAAAGAAGCTCTGTTTCACTAATTACATGTGTATGTCTCTACATGTGCAATGTGCTGCCTGTGTTACATCTGGACAGACACCACAACTGATGAAGCAGATGAGACAGAGCACACCAGACTGGTTTGGGTTTTGTTGTTATCTTTTAATCTCACCACAATTTCAATTATTTCTGGGGTTTGCATTGTTCTGTAGGCAGTTGGCTCTTAATGTATCTTGTGCAAAGGTTTGTCTACCTGCTCTGGGCACCGCAGGGCTTGCAGTGCCAGGTTTCTTTCAGACCACTTCTGGGGGAGAGGCTTTGGACTTCATCCCTAGTCTGTGGTTAGGCAAAGCAACACATGCTTGCTAGACATAATTTGACGTTTGTATTTCCTAACTTTCTACACAAATTTTGGCAATTTGCTCTTTCCAAGCGCTGCTTAAAAATTCTAAAATTAGATACCAAAAAAATCCAAAACAAACAAACACCAACCAAATAAAAAACCAAACCAAAATAAAACAAAACCAACATCCCCTCTTTCCCCAAAACCCACANCAAGTTCCTGTATTCATGGAATTATGTTCTTTTCTTGCTATCTGGCTTGAAAATGTCTTAACCTTATGCACTGATATCAACAATAACTGAACTAATCTCTTAAAAATACCAGGAAAAAGCTACTCCTTTCATGTACCAAGCAGACAACTGACATCTGACAGACCATGTTTTTATACCTGAAATTAATGGGAATAGTTAACAAATATTCATCAAAACAGCATTAAAAAGTTTTTTGTAAATTAATCATGACATTTGCAGCTTCCTCTGCTTTGAAAATCTGGATACAATTAAACTGACATATGAATAAAAAGCACATTTCTTGTTCAAATTATGTGAGTGTTGAAAAATTCCACACCGGAATTTCAGACAAACACTTTTGTCAATATGAGTTGACAAGAAGAAACAAAGACAAGCTGGAATGCCTTCAAATCTCTCCACAACACTTGCCTACATTGATAAATGACACTACTCAAATTTACAATGCACTGTTAAACAAAACTACAGATGTATCAGGAATGCAACCATCTGGTTACAACTCAGAAGTCCCAATTTTCATTGATGAGCTTCCTCTTTAAAACTTGGCACAGAAGTTACATCTGAATGATAACCAGGCAACCTAAATCACCCTGAGTCCTGTCCTACTGCAGAACAAAAACCCCTATTCCATTTCAACAGGCATCCCAATGAAGTTTCCAAATCACTCCACAGGATTTTAAGTGCTAAAGCTGCTATTCATAACTGATGAAGTGATGGAATAACTGTGGATCTTTTTCCTCTTTCCTCTTCTCCAAGACACATGTATTCCATTTATTCCAAGAATTAGCAAGGTAACTTCTCAGACAATTCCAACTGCTACATGAAACCTCCCATTCAAAGTTCACCAGGAAGTTAGGAAATAAGAGCTTTAGGCAACTGATTTGTATTTTGATTTTGAGGCACTTAGATGAATTTTTCACATTTTTATGTCACACTGCCATTACACAAAAATTAGTCTGAATCTTCAGCTATTCACAGACACAAATTCACTCCACTTGAGGCAGACTTCAACTACATCATGCAACAGGCCCAGAACTTTACAAAATAAACCTCACAAAAGAAAAAGGCAGCTCAATGCTTCCTGCAGTACCATAAAATACTGAAGTACTACTGTTAACTATAGCTTCTGAAGTACTCCTATGCATTAAAAATCAAGAAAAATACATATTGGGAAGTTGACAGAGTCCATGGAAAATTCGGCTCCCTGAGCATCCAAGCTAAACCCCAAACATATCAATGACACTGAATGTTTGAACTGGCTAACTCTAACACATTTAGTAGATTTTGTTATCACTGATACATACTCTTAACCGTTGTTTTCCAGTGGAATATTTCTGTTTTATGGCCTTAAGGTGTTTATTCTATTCTAGGCTCTACTGTATTTTATTTATATCTCACTGGCCTTGAATAAAGTCAAAGATCTCATCCATAAGATGTTACAGATCTCACTGGTCATTCCTCCCTAACCTGGCTATAGCCATGTATACATTACCAAGTTTTCACCTGCACTTTCCTTTTGGTCTTTTGGTGCTTTTATAGCTCTTGTCACAACATGGCATGACTCCTGGACTCCTAAATGTTTGAAGTGGCTTAGATTTATTGACCAAACCAAGTAACCCAATTTTCAATTAAAACCAGCAAGCCTCTAGACATCAAAGTTTTCTGAATTGTGTGATTTTGGACTGACTATGAACATTTTACTACATTAGTAAGTAATTAACCTTGTAATAATGACTTTATGTAAAACAGCCAACTCTGTGTTACTGCCACAAGTACAGAGCACACTTGCACAATAAAACCCTTGGACAGAGCTTTTAAAGTTGCCTCAACATACTTTTCCTCATGATTTACAGCAGACAGTTTCCCATAATTATTTAAGCTCTAATAAGAATGTCATCATGCAAAATACTCTCTAATACAGGGTTGAAGGGGATGTCACATAACCACAGTGCAGAGATACAGAGGGAACAATTGTGGTCCAAGAGCTCCATCAAAGATGCCTCTCTGTGACTTTTGTGCACAAATGACAAATTATCAAACTACATGAGACGTTTACAGGCAATATCTCTGTGCCAGCCTCTGTAAGTTCAGCCTGTACTGGTGACAAATCATTCTGAATTAATATTTACACACCTCTGCTGCAAATAGCAAAACATTCAAAAGGAAGGACAGTACAGCCCAAAGTAATGCAAGCTTTCAATAAGTTTCCTATACACCCACAGAATGCCAGACTACCAAACCTACACACAATCCCACAGTGTTTGCATGGAAAATTCCTCACATAAAGTCAAGTTTAAATTTCCTCAGGAAAAGATATGTCATCTTAACCCCACTTTGCCACTTATGTCAAACACCTACTCTATACAAATCTCAAAAGGAGAATAAATAAACCCTACAGTAACTCCTTGGGAATAACAAGGGGCTTTTCAGTCTTAAAAAAAAAGTTCACCCAAGAAATACATAGGCTTTTGTTAGTCTTCACCTCAATGTGTGAGCATCCCAACTACATTAAAGAGCGCACACTTGCAGCACCCCATATCAATTCTGAAAAGACTTGTCTGGGAATTATATTTTCTGTTCCATACAAAATTAAACATTTCCATTTCGACCTTAGTTAAAACTTGAAGCACTGGAAATGTTTCAGTTTCTATAGAGTGGAAAATTTTCAAAACTGCTTGGGCAGAACACCAGTGAGTTGGTGGATGGCCCAAGATCCCAGGTGCCAGGGGACCCTGCCAATGCCTACCTGTATCCTTAGGTGACAGAAAAGCACATCACTGTTTAATGGCCTCAACACATTCCTGCAGAACATTGTAATTCTATTTAATTAGAATTCTGCATCCAAAAAAAGCCTTTCAGTGGCACAGTTGGAACTCAGCATCATTATCATCAATAAGACTCTGGAAAATAAAATATTTTAATTTTTCCCATCTTGATAGAGCTGAGGATTGATTTTGAGTCTTTTGCCTCACCTCATCTCTGCTACTGTAAAACCTCTTTCCATTCCAAAATTGTCTTTTCAGGTATTTCCCATTCCCTGCTCAGGTGCCATTCTCAAAACCTCTGCAGGCAGGAGCACAGATCCAGCAGAGGACTCTTACTCAGAACCAAAAGCCATAGCTGTGCTACCACACAATAGGTTTTCCATAGCTGTGCTACCACATCAATAGCAGGCACAGCTGAGAGGCAGGCCAAGAAAGTAAAAACAGTCATTGTCTTCTGATCCTATCTAGACATTTCTCCACAACACAACTGGCTTCTTGCTAAATAGCAGTCACATCAAATACTGAGAAAAACAGCACAGTGAAACTGGAGACATGACAGTAATCCACATGAACCAGTGGCAATCTAGCAACCAGGAATGGAACTGGACATGCTCAGCAAAATTTCATCCATAAATATTTCACTGAGCCCTCAGGAGTTACTCTTTCATACACTTTACCTTGACTGTTCCAAAGTCCTATATGAATTTGGCCAAAAATTCACACCTCAAGCCATAGCTAAGGAAAATTCAGATTTTGCATCTATTGAGTATCAGTCTTCATGCAGAAACTGTGAGAGAACAGATGGTGGGAGAATAGGGATGGGTCTATGGCAGAGCCTCATCCTTAATGGGGTGCAGATGTGTAAGGCAGGTGACCAGGACCAAAGGAGAAGTGTGGAATGCTGATGTGTATTGACCAACCACAAAAGAGTACACAGGTGTTACGCATGTGAGAATAAAAGGTATAACAAGCTGTACTGGGAACTAATAAAGGGCATCAGTTGTGTGCCCACTGCTATGAACCTCCCTTAAGCAGTCTGGAATATCCGGAAGCCTGAAAGCCTCCTTGTGTACACTGTCCTCAGACCTGCAGCCTGGAGTTGGTTTACAAATCTATTCTCACACTTCAGGCACTCATGAAGAGCTAGTAGTGACTTGGCAATGCTCGAGACAATTAATTACAGAAAGTGCTCAGTAAACAAATGTTCCATTTGAGTTGCTTCCTTTGTTCTGGTGACAAACCACACAAAGAAGGTTGAATTCAAATTCTACTTCAGCCACACATGCATATAATTCCTTCTCCTTTAATTTAGGGGGAAATAAAGGAGATTTACTCACCACTTCCCTATTTCTGAAGGAATTGAGACCACACTGGAAGAATCCTGTTGTATTGCAGGTAGCTTATGGTTTCAGTTAGATCAGCCAGAGCTGTTTGCGAGGTAAGGAGAGATGTTTGCTGCCTGTTTCCTGCCAAAGAGGGTGACAGGCAGCTGTGTGTTCTGAGGTGAGCTTGCATGCAAGGTGCTGAACAAGGGAAGCCACTTATATAATAAGAAAATAGGTTTAATGACCTGCAGGAACACTTGAACAAATACAAGCACTTCCCAGGCTCTCCCTAACCAAACTTCACAAGTTTACCTTTAATGAATCAATCTGTCAGTCATGTGAAATGAGTTCAGCTATCAATGAAAAAACAATAAATGTACAATAATGAGGAAATGACCTAATGGACCAAGGCAGATTAACTTAATTTGTTATTAATTAGTTGCCCTCAGTAGAAACTGTAGAGGGAGTGGCCGAACACCAGGATAAGGGTTAATAGAATACTTCAAATAAATGAGATTTTTAGTTTTGGTATGCTGCAGGAAGAATCAAAGAAATGAAAGAAATAAAAATATACTGTTCTCTGCTTGCTGGCAAGACCAGTGGTACATGTAGCTGTGGATAAATTAAATTAAAGCCCGCGTGCAGAAGCATTTAATCAGGAAGAACAAGCAAACAAAGTGAAACACTATCAGCCTTGTTTGGTTCTCATTCTGGCCTTATACTAAAACTGTTCTTAGCAACTTCTTTTTTATAATTACATTAATTACCACATTCTGGGGAGCAAAATAACCCTGAATAGCAATTACAGCCTCTCCAAGGCTAACAGAAACACCACTAAATAAAGAATATCATTATGTAGAGTTCTATGCCTAGGAGAAACTACTTCAGCTACAATTTCTCTTTGCTATTAAGTCTCCTGTATTACAGATTTCTTTATAATTGTATTTATACAAGCAACAATGGCGAAGAGGCAGCAACAGTGTGGTCATCTATGTTTCCTCTTCATCTGCTGAATTCTTCTGTTTAAACAGCAGATTCTAAAACTAACAGGAAAATATTTTCACTCCTGCTCTCTTCTATCAAAAGAAATCTGCCAATGGCCAAAGCACTCACCATGCTGACCTGTCCAACCACTGTCCCATTCACAAGCTCACTGCCCTCTACTCTGCTGCCCTTTTGCCATTCTCAGCAAACATTTTCCACAAACCTTCCTTCTCCATACCTTGGCAATCTCAGATTGCTTCTTTCTTCCACCTCATTTATAACTTCCTCATCTCTTGCCCCTTGCCCTCTTAAAAGACCCTTTCCTGGAAACAATTTTGTCACATTAAGTCAGGCAGAATACTGTCCAACTTTGTGCACTGATGTGTGAGGGATGAAATAAAGACTGGGACATTTGTGTATTGCTTGGACACAGTGAGCAAATTTAGCTCAGAAAACTTTCCAAATTAATGCCCATGCACTAAGGTCATTTCCCATTTCCTTCAAAAAACAGAAAGTGTTTTTCGAAAGAGGAATTTGTCCCAGAGACTATTCTCAGAGGCTCAAATTAGCCATTCATGTTTTCCATTCCAGACCAATACACTAAAGCTTTCTTGACACTAGGTCTTTTCAATCAACTGCTCCAGTCTCAATCAATAGACTTTATTCATAAATAAAGCAGGAGTCATAACTAAGAAGCAAAAAGGAACTGTCATAATTTGTTTAGGTTGTGTTTTTGTTATCCTGTGTTCCATTGTTACATATTCCACTATGCAGGTTCCACTGAACAAATCAGGATTTCTAGGAGGCAGAAGAATCAGATGTTCACCCATCCAAAAAAATATGGCCTGTCATGTCAACTTATCCAGATCTCTCCTGAATATTCTGCTTCTAATAACCAAACACAGACTTCTGCATCTTTGCAACAGTAAGTTAGATTAGTAGGACAAACAAGAAAAATGTATTAGGAAGACATACTTTGGGAAATACTAAAAGGGCACAGGCAGAAACTGGAAATTTTAGCAGGATGAAAACCACTAATGGGGACAAAGAACAAAACCTCACTTGCCTCCCACATACAATGGGAGACTGCCCGGAGCATGGAGCTACACCCAGAAAAACATTCTGAACCAAATAATAACAGATTAAGTTTTATTTAAAAATTAACACAGAACAGATTTTCACTCCAATAAATTAGGAAGTTAAAATCAAAGCATGTAGAACTGAATGCTGGTAAAAGTATCATCTGAAACAGAATGCACAGAGCACCACAGAAAGTGCTGGAGTGGTCCAGGCTACTGGGAGCTGTCTCTAAATGCTGTTTAGAATATGACTGGCACTCACAAAGGGATAACCTCATCTTATGGGACTGAGAAGGAGACAGCCTTCACAACATGGCCTATCCAAACTCCATTTTTCAGTTTCTTTCTGGGAAAAAGAGGCTTATCAGTGACAGTGGTGGTTCCACCCTGGTTGGGTGACAGGTACCCACTAAAGCCACTCTGTCACTCCCCAACTGAACAGGGAATGGAAAATATAACAAAGGGTTAATGGGTTGAGATAAGGATCTGGAGAGATTACACACCCATTACTGTCATGGGTAGAACAAACCTGCCTTGGGGAAATTGAATTTGAATTAACACTCAAAATCAGAGCTTTTAATGAAGTAAAACAAGTCTTAAAAACACCTTCCCCCTAGCCCTCCCTTCTTCCCAGCTCTACCTCTTGCCCTCAGTGGTGTAGGGAGACAAAATGGGGGTTATGGTCAGCTCAGCACAGGGGTTATGGTCAGTTCCTTACAGGTTGATTCTGCTGCTGCTCAAAGATAAGAGTCCTTCCCCTGCTGCAGCACAGGGTCCATCCCATGAGACACAGTTCTCCACAAACTCCTTCAATGTGAGCACACCAAGGGCTACAGCTCTTCATTCACTGCTCCTCTGTGGGTCCCCACAGGGCCACAAGTCCTGCCATCAAACCTGCAGAGAGTGTGGGCCCCTCTCTGTCCATGGTCTGCAGGTTCCTGGCAGGACCTGCTCCAGCACGGCCATTCCATGGGGTGACAGCCTCCTCAGGGCACCACCTGCTCCAGAGCCCTCCATGGGCTGCAGGGCCAGGGCAGCTGCACCCTGGGCTGCCCCACAGGCTGCAGGGGAATCTCAGCTCCAGGGCCTGGAGCACCTCCTGCCCCTCCTTGTCCACTGACCTTGGCCTCTGCAGGGCTGCTCCTCTCACACATTCGCATTCTGCTCTCCTCTGGCTACATCACACCTGCACAACAGCTTTTTCCCTTCAGAATACAGTATCACAGGGATGGCACTGCCATCCTGTGATGGCCTTGGCCAGCAGTGGCTCCATCCTGGAGCTGGCTGGCATTGGCTTCCCTGTTGGACATGGGGCAAGCTTCTGGCAGCTTCTCTGGAAGCCACACCTGCAGTCCCTCCACCCCTCCCCTCTACCAAAACCTGGCCATGCAAACCCAACACACTCCACTCCTCACCACTGTGAATCACACACTTAAGAATTACCATTAAAATCCACATTCATCACACAAAAATCAAAATAACATCTGAAAAACAACACTGAATGAAAGTGGAAAATTTACACTAAATTCATTCCCTTGTCCCTTCACCACAATTACAACTAAAATTTTCCACCGTCATTGCGTTCTCCAACATTGTTCAGCCCATGTTTGCCCCTCTCTCAATTACTATACTTATCTCAAATTCCTTCATGTTCCCAGGTTTCATCAAATTAGAACTGTATATATTGGTAGATGAAGTGACTGATTAAAGCCCTTGAAGGTACAGTATCAGGTAAATGTAATATTATGGCTCTACTTTCAGTATTCCCCAGACACTCTAAAACAAGTTCATAAAAATAATAATTTTTTTAAAAATTCAACTTAACTCGATGATTAGGTGAACATTTTGCATACAAGGGAAAACCAACAGCTGTCCAACATATGAAACACAGGAAAAGCAGACTTACATTTGTGTTGCAGAGTTTGTACTGCTTGTAGGCACCAATGCAGACGATGGCTGCAGCCCTCTGGGGCTGGGGCTGGCCCTGCAGGGCCTGAGGGCTGGAGTCACCGCCGTGGAACAGGCTCTGAGACACGGGGAACGAAGGGGACTGATACACCGAGGGCCCCAGGACCTGGTGTCCTGCCTGAGGCCCCCCTGGCTCCTGGTAGAGGCTGCCATGCTGCAGGGAGGGAGCAGCAGCCTGGCTGTAGGGGCTCAGGAGGCTCGGGCTCTGCTGGAACAGGTGGCTCCTGGACGATTGGCGCTGCCGCCGCTTCTGGGGCTGCTGGCCAGTGTCAGTTTGTAAAGGTAAAATGTATGGCACCTTCCCATAGCCATACTTCCCTGGACCAATGGGATTTCTGTTTCTGCTTCTAAAAACAGAGAGAGAGAGAGAGAAAACAGTTACTGACTCCATAAAAGAAAAGGAGCAGTTAGCTATTTACAGGACTTATCATAAATATGAACAAGATGTAGTCTAGCTTGATGTATTGGGAATCTCAGAAGGCCTCGATCCTAACACTGCAGTCTGACAAGTAAGTTGGCAAAAACCATTTCTCCCACTTCAGAGCAATGAGTGAATACAGCTATTCTGGGTGACATTTGCAGCTCAGGAAGGGAGACGCCATTAAAGAAAAATAATTTTCTTTCTGTACATAAAATACATTTATGTTTTAATATATATGCAAAACAGACTTGAACTCCAGTGAAAACCAGAGATTACAAATTGACATATTTCCTAGAAACAGAAGTGCTACAGATGTCAGACAGCCACCAGATCAAAGGGACCTTCCTTAGGGTTTGCTTTTATTTAGGTTTGTTTTCTTCCCAAGTCTTATATTCTCCCAGGACTCTTACTAGCTGGGAACCCTGAAAGTCATTTACGTCCCATTCCAGCCTTATGGCCACGTGGGGCTTTTAATCAATCTTCCTGGCTCAAGATGTGTGAACCAGAGTGCTGATTTGCCCTGGCAGATAAGCAACCAGCACTCTTGAACTGTTTATCCCTGTTAATCTGCTCGGTGACCACGACAGTCATTGTTAAGGGAAGCTTTTGGTAGCACAGAGAGCAGTATAATGGGTTTGGTATTAAGGGAGGGAAAGAAAAGCTTCCCATAACTATACAGGAGAGGAAAGAAACAGAACCCCTAAGCCTTGTCCTACTTAGCCAGACCTAAACAAGAGTGAGATTACACAAAATTAGTTTTTCTGTTGCTCCCTAGGCTAGAAGAAGAGCAAGACAGAATAAGAGGAAAGTACTCAACAATATTTGCAGCCAGCTAGGACAAAAAGGGGGGAAATGCCACCAAGAATGCAGTAACCATCTAAAGGTAAATTACTGCTAACAGAAAAAAATATTTTTAGAAAAGATATTTTTAGAAAAGATATCTACAAAAGATATTTGTAGAAAAGCATTATGTAATTCATGTCAGCCCACAGCCAGCAGCCATCTCTGATCTACTGTGTTCATCTCCAGCAGAGGCATAACAGCTGTTTAATGCAGACCTGACAATCTCCTTTCTTTGGGCATAATTCTCATATACGCATACATCTCTTTGATTGCTCAGACAAATCTCTTTAGCACTTTGATAACAAAAATGATGGGCCCCTTTAAACTTAAGCCAACCTAAATATATTCTTTATTTCAAATAATACATTTTTGCCCAGACAAGTAAGAAAATCAGGTTTTGTGCTGTTAATCTAAGAAGATTAATGAAGATGATGATGATGAATCTAAGAAGATCATCATGAAGATGATGATGATGTACCATTTTTACTGTTGTAACTTTTAACAATTTCTCTCATGCTGAGAAGATGACAGCTGTGAATAATACAAACTGGCCCCTCTTAGCACATTTGCAGTGTCAAAAAGGAATTTGGTTGCCGTAGCTTTTTCTAATTTTAGCCATAAGCAAACGTGTGCCTTGGCAAATCAGTGCATTATCACTGCCTCACAGCCTTCACGCTAAGAACAGTGCTTTGAACCTCAAGTGGTCTTCAAGATTGAAGCACTTTCAGAGCTGGTGGGCTGGTTGTTTATACTGAATAGAAACCCTCTTTGAACTAAAGGATATACAGTGTCTTTAAAATACACAGGTAAGATTGCAAATTTCCTGGGCCTCCACCTCTTCTCTTAAGTGCTCTTTACACAGCCTATCTCCAACATACCTTTTTCATTTTTTCCCTTTTTCCATCACTTCCTCTCTCCTTACATTGCTCCCACTGCCTCTAAATGAAGGTTCCCTGGCTTACTTCCAGCTGAAGCATAACTCGTTTTCTTTCTCTTCTGATGTCAGGCAGAATAAAGAATGTATTTCCATGAGCTTTTCAGCATTTCATTTATCTTATCTCCTAGTATCAAAGTACTTCTCTTGTAAATTAAAAACTGCAAGGGTGAACATTAGCAAAACCACTCATTTATGACAACAAGGAAGACTTGTTGTACAACTGCTGGAAAGTTTCCTCAGAATGAACCCAAAGAAGCTTCTGATTGCTCCCATTTTCAATTCACAACCTTTCACTGCTTCTGAAGAAATAATGTAATGTTTTGGAAAGGTAACAACCTTCAGCCCCCAGTTTCACCAGGGATAAGGAGGAAAAAAAACTGCATAGGAATTACAGATTTTCTTTCCCCCCTAGATTTTCTCTTGTCTATTGGCTGAAATAATTCCACAAGCAGAGGGGAGATGGTTTTCTTCCCCGTATTCCCAGTCACAGCAATCACGCTAATGAAAGACAACAGAATCTCACCACAGATTCTCAGAGAGAGTAAAAAGAACACCTAGACCTTTCTTTTAATTTTATGTAGAGTTTGGTCAAGCTTGAAGCTTTTTTCAAAATCTTCAAAGGCTTCCTTTACCAGGAGTCCTGTCCCGGAATGAACATTAAAGTCCTCTAACATGCTAAGGAAACCCCTGTCCTCAGTGAGTCTGGTCCAGCTGCATTTCTGGGAGCCCAGGGCTCAGCATTTTCCAGGTTCTTGCAGGTTCTCCTCACTGGGAATCCAGCAGCTGCCCATAATCCATTCCTTCAAGCGTTGCTGGCTGTACTCGTGCCCTATCAGCACAGCAACAGCCCAGAGCCAGCACCTACTCAAAGTGAACTTAACACTGATCTACCAGCAGAAACAGAGGTTTCATGTGCAAGATGAAAGTAGAAGAGAGAAAACAGGTTACAAATTTTATTTATACTTTATTTCCCCAAAGAACAGCCCACATTATTTATCACTGCAGAAGTCTTTTAAATTATACTGATTTGTGCTTTGGTGTTGCTGTTATTAACTTCCATTTCAAAAAATGCTCCAAAACTGCAGTTCTTTGATTTTGGCTAGAAAATTACTTCTAAAGGAGCTGAGTCCCCTTAGATCCCTATTAAAGCTCTTTGCTGAAATTTAAGCCTTTCTACTCATCATGGTTTTAACAGAACTGATTTTTAGTAGGCAAAATTGTCTATAACTGAATCAATTGTATACATTAATTTAATTAAATCCATTTCTGTGGAGAAGTATGCCAATGTTTAGCCTAATAATTGAGATCACAACAAATTATCTGTTTTGCAGCACTACATTACTGTAATTAATTGACAGCTTTCAAAGGACACTACCCATCTACTCACAGTTTGAGTATTTAATACAGAATTGCCTTGATTCTTTTTCTGAAGAACTGAAAGTAACTTATTAGCTATTCCTGTCAGCAATGAAGCTATTGAAATATCACTCAAATTTTTAAAATGTAATTAAGGGGAAAAAAAAAAAAGATGGAAAACTCCTTGGAGACACAAAATGTCAAACTGGAAAAAACCTGGTCCTAATTCTGTATGTTTCTGTTAACAGGATCACTACGGGCATATATTTTTAATGTACTTTTTTTATTACTTTTTTTATTACTAGATAATGTCCTTAAAATAATTTCAGACATGCACATTTAATCCATGGCATTTCCTCCATAATTCAAAACTGTGACTGGCCTACAATTGTCCAAGTCAATCATTTACTTCCCTGCTCTCCTACTGCTTTTAATTTTCTTTCATGCTTTATATATTATTAGGCACACAGTTAACAAGGTGTACTTTCAAAAGATTCCACCATAAATTTTTTCCCCCTTAAGTCACAAAATAAACTATCTTATACTGTTCATAACTGTTAGTGAGTTTATACCTCACAGTGTTTTAGCAGATTCTTTGACAGGAATAATTCTTAACAAAAATGACTGATCTACTGGGTCTGGGAACAGGTTTCCATCTACTGAAGGAGAGCTCCCAGCAGTCAGATTGATTCCCATCAAAAGCCACCCTGCACTGCAACTCCCACTGCAGCACAGCCTGTGCTGCTCTGCATTCCACGTACTCACTTTGCACCAGCTCCAAATCAATCTGAAAATCACTTAAACATGAATGAATGAGAGAAGGGAGCCCTTTGACTGTTTCATGTTACAAAACGCATGGCTGTCTGCTCACTCATCTAGAAACTGGCCTTACAGCAGTGAGAAGAGATCTCTGAAATGTTTGGTCTCAAGAGCTCAGGCAGCCTTCTGAGAGAGCATCACACACTGCAAAGTGGGGCCAACAGCACCGACCTGTGCCACTCTCCAGCACACTGTTCCCTTCACCAGCTCCAACCTGTGCCACTCTCCAGCACACTGTTCCCCTTCATGAGCTCCAACCTGTGCCACTCTCCAGCACCTTGTTCCCTTCCCTGTGCCACACTCAGCACGTTGTTCCCTTCACCAGCTCCAACCTGTGCCACTCTTCAGCACATTGTTCCTTTCAGAACACCAACCTGTGCCACTCTCCAGCACGCTGTTCCCTTCACCAGCTCCAACCTGTGCCACTCTCCAGCACGCTGTTCCCTTCACCATCACACTGCAGGGCAGCTCAACAGGGCAGGCTGCTACTGCATCTCACTCCTGGCATTTTCATGAACTAAAGCAAGGGAACCAACTGCCTTTTTTACATTCATGGTAACTTAGGTAACCACACCATGATTTGTGGATATGCACCGCTCCCCATATATCACACATACATAAGAGTATTAAAATCATTGTGAGCATATTTGTCCTAAAAAATTCAACTGCTAGAATTCATAGAGTAACCAACAAGGACTAAAAAGTGTTTCTTCTGAAGAAAAATGGATTATACCACATTACACCACAAAAGCTCTCATTTCTATATCATATTAGGGGGAAAAGATTTACATTTTTCTGAGACAGTAAAATTAAAGAATAAGGTCACTAAATAAACTGTCTCTTGGGAACGGGTTTAATTAATGGGATGTGAACTATCTTAAATGAAGTTTTCCATCCTCAGAGATCAGCACTCATACCCTAGTTCAGCATAGCTGCATTATGCCCAGTACAATAACTTAGTATATTTGCTTTTACTGATCTCTCAGCAAGTGCTGTATAACCTCATTTATGTGACTTTCAACACTGAGATAGGATTTCAAAATTCAAACCCAAGTACTTCAATCCTCTTTTTCAATAATACCTCTGATCCCAGGCAATTCTTAGCCTCTTCTTTAAGATTTGATTGAATAATGCAACCATGCAGTCAGCAGGTAAACCAGCAGAAATTCAATGCAAGTACCCTCATAACTCTGCTGAGATGCCTTCCCTCCTTAAGGGAGGTTTGGCTGTTTGTAGCCCTCAGTGATGGGGCAATAATTCAGTGGTACCTGACTAAACAGCAGCAGGGTTCTCACTTCCCCTCCCTCAGTGAGCTCAGCTCAGAAAGGCATGAAATGTTCAGTATTAAGAATAAGCTAGCTTAGGTGGTTTGCAATTATTGTACTGTCTTAGGGGGTTATTTCTGGTAATCCCACTCAAAGCATGCTTGCAGCAGCATAATAAAAATTGATATTGATTTGGTAATAATGAAACCTAGAGCATGTCATGGGGATTAATACCCAGATGAGAGGTGTGAGGCCTGAGCCATCCCAACTAGCTCCTCATGTTATGAAGAAACACCTCATTTGAGCATTATTGCTACTAGAACCTGTCCAGAATTTTATTCAGAAGGAAAATTAACACCTTTCTCACATGGCTTTAAATCCCCCCAAGTGCTAGCAACATCAATTCTTTGATTGCTACTCTTGCTCTTGGATCTTTCTGGAAAATTTACCCCAACAAAGGGATCCAATCCTTCTCTCTCTATTTTCCTTCTGTACACACACCAACCCACAATGAGCTTTTGGAACCATGGTGGGCTTGGGGTAAAATCCATCACATTTTCATTCCATGAGAGAACTAATGAAAGGAGGGGTGGCCAAGTACTTGAGCTGGATTTCATTCCAGATACTAAGAAAAGCAAACACTCATGCCAATAAATATAAAGCCCCACAACTTGAGAAAATAATACCTTCTTGAACCTGAAGATCCAGCAATCACACATTTTTCCACCTCTAGGAACTGGAACCGACTAGAACAGGTCACAGAAATTGCATCACAACACTGTGGCTACTGGTTAAGGAAATAACAACAGAATTGTCCTTTGAAAAGTTAACTGTAGACCTGCCAGCAGAGTGACCTACATTTGCCTGGTCAGAGCATCTGTGAGAGGGGGCGAAAGAAATACTTTCAGAAAGGAAATTCTGGTTTGACATTAAATGATGCACTCAGTTCCTTTCCACTGCTGAAAGGCCCAGAAATGCAGACTGACCCTACACAGGGTACAGAGCAGCACAGCAGACTTGCACGTCAGCTGCTGGCAGCAGAACAAAGACCCAGAGCTACAGCCATGTGAGAAGTCAATGATTTCTGGATTATTTCCTCTCACTCTTCTTCCAAAGACACAATAAATGCTTTAGGGAAGTCCTTTCCTTATTAACATGCTTCTTTAACTTGCACTATTTATGCCAGAATGCTTTAGTTATTTCATTATTCTGGTGATAATTCTGTTTTTTTTCTTTCTGCTCCTATGACTCCAGAAACAAAGTAGATATCATGTATATCTATGTATGTAAAGTACATAGATATAGTGTATCTCTTGTGTATCTACTTTACATACATGATATAGATATACATATGCATGTATATCTATATCATGTATGTAAAGTAGATACACAAGAGGACACTGAGGTTTCCTGCTCTGCCACCAAAGCCTAAGTGAAGCAAAAGTGAAGGTGGCAGCTGGAAATATCCTGCACTCAACACATTGGTGAGGACTTGTGGTTCTGTCTTCTCCATCACCAAAATAGTGAATTGGAAATGCAACATTTAAGCACTAAAACCTAGCCCATGAATAATATTTCCCTTCAAGATGTTGTTTTCTCTCTTAAAGCATCTTATCTTTCTGCATGTCCTTATTACTTTTCTGTACATGCCTCTCAATAAAGATATTGAAAAATATTAAAGCATTTAAGCATCTCCTCTTTCCTGTTTGCTCTCAGTGTGTGTGCTTCATGCACTTGAGCTAGGTGAAAAATAACAAACCAAGTCTGTGTCACAGGGAACTCAGCTCTTCAAAGCTGGGGAGGGCTTCCTGCCTCTGCCAGTGGACAAGCAGTGATTATAATTAACACACTTCAAATTTTCAGTAATTTTCAATTACTGCACTGAGTATAGGAGAGCACTGAATTTTTTTAAACCAGGCTTCTAATTGTAGGTACCTCAAACCTCACTCCCCCTGAACTTCTCATGCAGTCCTGGTTTCTAATGCCTAACTAAAGCAAGTTTCAAAAGCTGAAAATGTGAATAACCTTTTTCAAAGACAAGGTATAGCAAATTTTATGACAGACAAGCTCTATTTTGGATTTTGCTAAAAAATCCCTAATCAGTTCTTTGTCAGCTGCTTGGAAGCAGGCAGAGAACACTTCCTCTTGCTGGTAAATGATACAAACACACTGGGCTGCTGCATAGGGCTGCTATTGCTGATGAAAATCTTTGCCTTGGAAGCCCTCCAATTTCATTCTACCATGTTATCAATGTGAGCTTATCTCAGTCACAGATGTCCATTCCTCTCTTATTGTTTTATGGAAGTGTTCTAAAATTACAGATTTTACATAAAGTCCAGTACAGTAAACAGAAATACCCCAGAAAGTTTCCACTGACTGTACAAATTGAGAAAACACAAGTGTTAAATAACAGCCTGACATGAATTTCCAATATCATCCTTTTAGTGAACACTAAACAGTTCTACAGTATAAAAATCATGTGTAGACTAACTCACATTTTGAAATCCATTTTCGATCTACCTGATAGGAACAGTAATCTCCTTTGTAAGGAAAGTTTTTACTCTGGATTTTGTAAATCAAGGAAAACTATTAGGTTTGTCATTCATATGATTCCATTTTCAAATAACATTTTTTGTTCTCATTCTGTTTTTACAGTCATCACCAAGGAATCTGAAAGTTATGCAATACAACAGGCTTTAAAGCCACCAGGGACCTCCTAAAACAAGATGGAAATAACTTATTATGCAAGTAAGATTAAAACACTGACCTTGAATCCAGTCTTTTGCCAAGGGGCAGAGTGTGTGGGGGTGGAAAATCAACTGTGGTACAAAAGTTTGCACTGGGCTTAGGAAAGCACAAGAATTTTCAAAAGCAAATGCCTCCATCATACAGGAAAGTGAGCATTTTAATATTTCATAAGGCAAGGCCTTTCTTAGGCAGTAACACAGCTTCAGCTCTGCACAGAGTCAGTGCCACGCTCCTGCCAACCCTGCAGTGACTGCTCCAAGCCCTCCCAGCCTGTGCTGGCCGGCAGAGGCCACCAGGGCAGCAGGGAGAGCCCCGGGGATGGCAGTGGGGCTGTGCACAGCCAGCCGGGATTCCCTGGGACACAGAGGTGCCAAGGGCCAGAGCACAGAGCCTTTGGATGGCTTTGTGCTGACAATTCAGGGCCAGGCTCCCATGCCAGCAATAACCCAGCCACACACCACAACCTGAGGCTGTCACACCACACAGCCCAGAACAGAAGTGCATTATAGCCAATTATTAAGTAGGAAAACAGAAGAAAGGAAATATGACTTTTGCCTCAATGCACTCATGTTAACACTACTAATCCTGTCTCTGGCACTCCCTGAGCTCTGTGAGACCATCAGGGCTACACTGACTTTGTATTCAGCAGGTCTGGGCTGTCATTTGCATGGGTTTGACAGAAAGACAAAGCAGGGACAAAGGAAATTGGCAACACCAGAGAAGACCAACATCTGAACAGCTGGTTCCAATTTTTGAAACTCTTGCTTCACTGAGACAGGCAGGAGCTTTATAGGTTAATTCTATTTTCAAGTATTCTTTTCTATGGACAGAGTTTCTTGCAGGGGTTGAGAACGTCTTTATCAGCAGCAACAGAGATCTACTGTTTTATTCCAGCCAGGCTGGAATACTGCCTCAAGGTAATATTCTTTCTTATGCTATTAAGGACAGCAAAATATCTTGAAAAAGGGAATTACAACTGACTGCTTCACTAGGAATCTTAAAGATGCAGATGAAGAAAGGTTTATAAGAAATGTTTCTTTGGTTATGTCTGCAGGGGGGGACTGGGGAGTTTTCTGTTTTGTTTGGTTTGGGTGTTTTTGTCAGCTACCCCAAAAATCTTCTCTTCATGCATCTCCCAGAAAAGAGCTAAGAGGGGAAGAACCAGAGAGCTGCTGGAATACATATACAGAAGAAAGACAGAGAACAGGCATTTAAGGAGTGCTCCATCCCAGGGGATCTCCATGCCTGTTCTGCTCAGTCTCCAGACTGGAAACACATCTATTTTCCTTTCACACATATGTCAAAAAAAATCTGATAGACTGATATCTAAATGGATAAAGAAGTGTTTCTCCAGAAGTGGGGAAGTTAATTTGAATTACTTGTAACAGCACAGCTTCACCCAGCCTTACAGACTGTTACTGTGAAATTAATAAAAATGTATACAGTGTTTAAAATATTCTACATATTAAACAAACAGAAAATTTTGCTAAAAGAGGTGGTAGGAAGAAAAAAAAAGAAAACAAAAAGGCAACAAATAGAAATACAAAACAAAACTAGAGTCTTCAGTAGAACTAAAGTCAACAGATGGTTGACCATCCTTTATGAAAAAAGTTAATTTTTTTCCAACCAACTAATATCAGACTGGCTGCTTAAGTTAAGAATACAATTACAGAACAGTTATTTGTTCTGATATTTAATGGAAATGTCAAATGAAAAGGCAACAGAAAAAGCAAAACCTCTCAATAAATCACAACACAAATCTTAAAGGGAAGTGAAATAATCTGAGTAATGACATCTACCCTTGGACATCACGTAAGTAGTCACGGGAGGGCCTTGAAGGCAGTAAGGCAGAAGGCAGCAACCATTGTAAATGCCACTCTTGTCTCTAATAAGGTCCCTGTAGGTGTGACAAGTGCCCTGGCATAGCCTGGCACAGCCGTGCCCAGCCCGTACCTGCTGTCGGGCCTGGCGCTGTGCCGCGGGCCCTGCGAGTGCCGGCTGCCCCTCAGCGCCGCCCGCCCGCCCTGCCCGCTGCTGCTGTTCCGCGGCGGCGCCCACGGCTGCTCCTCGCTGCGGTGCAGCGGCACGGAGGTGCGGATGGCAGAGATGACGTGCCCGGGGTAGGCGGACAGCGAGTCCTCGCGGTGTGCGCCCGGGTGCGGCAGGGCGCGCTCGGGGCCCGGGAAGTGGCGGCCCGGGCGGCGGTAGCCGCGCTCCCGGTAATAGGCGGGCAGGCAGGGCCGCGTCTGCTCCATGACGCCGCCGCTGCAGCTCCGCGAGCAGGCGGACCAGGGGCCCCAGCTGCCCCACAGGCCCGGCACTCCGCCGCTGTCCTCGGGGCCATCGCCGTGCTCCTCTATCCTCTGCGGCACCTGCGGACACAAGGACAGCCTTAGGAACCGGAATGTACAGTGGAATAAGGGGAGCACCAACACCTCGGTGCTCAGCCGCTCACTCCGCACTCACAAGAGAAATGGAATGGCATGAGAAATAACTTGTGCTATTCCCTGCCTGCCAAAGGACTGCCAGTACAGGAGGAGGTCTCCTGCAGCCATCAACCATTGGGACAAAAGTTTGTCGTTGGTTGTTCTGGGTTTTGTGGTCGTTTTTTTGTTCGGTTTTTTTTGGGTTTGGTTATTTTTTGTTTTTTCTTGTGGACTATCTGGATAGAAACAGATTTTCTTTGTTCTCAGCAATGGAAAAATTGCATGATGCAAAGCTTGGAAATGTGTTATGATATTACCAAAAGCAGGAAATAAGGTCACTTTTGGTAATGAAATTAGGTTAACAGACACTCACTGCTCTGCTACACTCTGACACTTCAACAATGGAGAGTGCTGCTGGTTGCAGTAATAGTTCAGGAACTCCCATCTAATGTGGAACTTTTTACAAAGGCAATGATGTAAGAGGACAGGTTGATTTCCAACCAACCCAAAATGCTGCTATAGTTAACTCTTATATTATCACTCTTAGCCCAGTCCCCACATTACCACTTCAGGATGACCCGCTCAATCCTACATTCACAGAAATCTCAATAAAAGATGGGATAAATTGTTGGTCTGGAGTTCAGTATCACTTAGTCCATACTCACCATTCAGCAGCACAAGGCAAGTGAAAGAAAGAACCCCAAAGGCAGAGGATCCTTCTCATGAAGGAAGCTAGGAAGGATTAGGAAGGGCAGAGTCTCTCCACAAGGAGAGTTAACCCCTCAGGCCAAATATTTTAAACATCCTGACCTTGTGACTGGAAAGGTAGCAGCACAGCCAGAAGTTACAATCACCCATCCCCATCTCCAAGTTTTACTCACCTTGGAGCTAGATAGAGTCAGGATTTCTCAGTTTTGCACTGAGCAAAGTACTCTAACTTGCAGTTTTCCTCTTGCTTTCTTGACCAACTAGTTGAATCACAAGTGTTTAAGCAGGTCCCCAATATGTGATTCTTACAGTTACTAATACGCAGAACATTCTTTTAAATGAGCATCCTTTAAGTAGTTTATTAATACTCTAAACAAGTTTTGTACCAACAAGCACACACAGGCATCACTTCAGCTGGGAGACAAGTAAAGGCACTGTCCACAAACAATGTGTGCCATACCTCTCCAGCCCCATTCTAGTGCAGCTACCTCAAAATGAGCTTTGGAAAGCCAGCCTTGTCTCTCTATCACGTCTCCCTTCACAGCACGAGAACGTGAACCCATAACTTGCATTAACAATTTTGCCTCAAACATGAGTGTATAACAGCACAGGGTTACCATGTGGGTAACACACTGGGTATGTCATCACAGGCCCCATGATGTGGTGGCTGAGCTGTGCCCCAGAGTGCCAGGGAGCAGCACAGCCTCCTCATCAGCTGCCTGCAGACAGGCCAGGCTGCTTTGCACACATGCCTTGAACACAGCATTACAATGCAACAAGCAAGCCAGCACAGGGTTTGTGCTGCTGCTGCTGGGTAATAGTCACTTGTGGGCTACATAATCTGAAACATTTCCCCCCTCTGAGGTTGCTCTCACACTTTCATCACCAACCACAGAAAAAACTGCATTTAATTATAACTTGTGATTAATAAAAAGCATCTGCATTAGTGTGATATGTTACCCATTTCTCCCATGTCATTTGAAAACAGGAGCAGATGTCTCTGTATTTAATGTCTTTTTTCCTGTGCATACTCCGTTTGGCATCAGCCTTTAAAACCCAATAGCCTGTACAACCTAATACCACATAATGTCAAACTTAGAACATGCAGCAAGGTCCTTCTGGCTGCTACATTTGCTTCCATATCCAATAACAGAACCACTGGCTCACACTTTGACCAACTAAACAAGCTATTCTTCAGTTTGTGATTTTTCCAGTGAACATTCACTGCCCACACTTACACTATGCACTAATGTGCTCTACCTCAGATATTAAATGGTAATGACTACACACAGAGACACTCTTCTGGTCTGAACTCAGTCTGCAGTAAAATTTTCTTACTGTAAAACTAACAGTCCTTTGTTATCAGACAAGGTTTCACTTGTTTGGGCTGTGTAATCATTTCTACAGTGGTTCAGTACACCTGGGTTTTTTTAAATGCCAAAGACACTCATGCAGGAAACAACTAAAAACTATAACCGGCAAGCAATTCAAGTTTTCACTAACATAAGAAATGTACCATTTTGCAGAAATAGAAACTGAATAGTGGAAAGTGTCAGCCTGCTACAAAAAGAACCTTCCAGTTGCCAAACTTCATTGCAGCAAGAATTGGTTCAGATAAAATGATGCTTCATATGACTGGAGGCAATGTAAAGTAATTTCACACCCACTAATCTTCATAGTGAAAGAGTTGTAGACACAGCACAAGAAGGTTTAATCCAGTGAGTTAAGGAAGAACATAAAAATAAAACTCTAAAAAAGTAACATTATAATGTCTTATACTGATAGACAAAATCATTAATACTACTTAGTTGTAAGATAACAATATTTTGAGATGGGAATTTTCAGGTTATGAACTTTTATTTTCTTACTTTTCTTACCTTGGGTAAGATATGGGCTACAGATGGATTTTCAGAGGAGATGATGTGATTGATGGCATAATCTACTCAGTGAATTCTACTATGAAAGACTGAATAAACTGAAGCTGCTTAGTTTAGGGAAGGAAAAACAGAGTGGACAATAATGACACTTCCAAACAGTTTACATAAATAAATACAAAGACCTGTTACTTTTCTTTTTGCAGCAAACTGTTCTTGTTTATAGCCAACACATGAATAACCATTCAGATTTAAATTTAATCAAAGGTGACCCCAATTAAAGGAGGAAAACTACTTAGAGAGAAGACAAACAAAGCCCAGGAACAAACTGCCTGAGGAGATCCCGGCAGCACTGAGACCAATCCTAAAGCTCTGCCAGGAAAACGAGGTGTCACTGACCCTTCCCCAGGGCAGAGGAGCTGAATTACAGCACTCACAGGCCGGTTCCCCTCCTTTGATCCTGTGATTTCCAGGTAACTTAGTAGCCGAGAAGAAATTCTGCCACAGCTCTGTGATACAGCCAAGAAATGACAGCTGAAATTACAGGATTCAGCTGAAGTATTTCAGAACCTCTCAGACACACCACATACTCAGAGATCCCTGACATTAGGTCCCTCCTTCTCTTGTTTTAAGAACTCCCCTTAAAAGCACACTTTCTGAAAGGAAGAGTCTGAGCCTGCACTGGGGAATAAGTGAAATGCAACTGAACTTTTCTTGCCAAATTAAGTCATGAGATTAAATTCTTTAAGAGAATCACATAGCCCATTGATAGAGATCAACCAACCCATTTAATCTACTTTCCCATAGTTCATGAGTGATTCCTTCTCTAGGCAACCTAGACTCATTCTAACTATAAGTGCACCACCAAGATTTTCATTTACTGCAAGTTAATCACAAGCAAATATTTTCCTCTACAAACTCAATTTCTTTTCCCCTTTAATTTCTCCCTTTCTTTCTTTCCTACACATTTTTCAGTCATTTTAAACCAGGGCTTGGAAGCGGACACAATACTGTTCACTACATGCAGCTGTACAATAAACAATGTAAAGAAAAGTAAGATAAGTTCTCAGGTTTGCAAGTGCTTGCAATTTCTACAACTCCTATTAAATCTGCTATCAAAGATTCCTCAAATGAGAAATTTTGTTCATAATGACTGTTACACACCAAATATCTTCCAACCTGCCACCTTTTGACCAGCGAATGGCAAATGGAATTGAGGCTGGATTTTCAGAAGGGTACTTTCAGGGTCACCCCTTCCTTTACTCACCAGTACCCTGCATCCCTTTCTGTTCTCTTTCCCCAGTTTTCTTGTATTTTGTCACTTTTGAACACAGGAGCTGTACCGTGTATGAGTTTTATTCTAAAAAGAGTTTGTTGGGTTTTTTTTTCTAAAATCATATGGAATTAAAAATACTACCAGCAGGCTGACATAGATGACATTTTAAATAGAAAAATAGTTTAACTCAATTCATGTAATTCACCAATCACTCTGATCCTGAGTCAAA
Organism: Spizella passerina; assembly: GCA_013401375.1. Taxonomy (NCBI): domain Eukaryota; kingdom Metazoa; phylum Chordata; class Aves; order Passeriformes; family Passerellidae; genus Spizella; species Spizella passerina. Next base: position 17,208 of record WBNQ01047525.1, on the reverse strand, counting down.
AATCCAGCAGAAAGTAGGAATACACAAGGTATAGAAATTCAATGCCAATTTCTAGTACTGCCTCTGTCAGAATTTAGAAACAAGATCCACATCTCATGATTTCAGCAGCAGTTGTTGAAACTGTGCAATGCAAGAACGTCCCTGAAGAGGAAACGTCACTTGAACTGAAAGCCACAACTATTTAAAATGGAACTTCTTGTGCAGGAAGACAGTGGCAGACAATGCTGTACTGATCTCACAAATCCTAATTTTAAATACTGTAGGACACTTCATCCTGTTAAACTGTAGCTTAAATACAAATTAACTGCTCAGAAAAGTAGGAGGAGAAAGGCTTAGATCAGAGGCCCATTTAACTCAGTACTGTGTTACTGATTGAATGGAAGGAGCAAAACTTTAGGAAACAGTGTAAGAACCGGGACAAATTCAGAGACCTTCTGCTTACAGCTAATCAGAAATTTAAGGGCCTCCTTCAGCTAAACACCATATAGCCATTGTCTTTCATAACCACTACTGGACTTATTCTCCATGAATGCAATCAATTTTTAGCATATTTTTAATCTTGCCCTCCAAAAGATTGTACATTTACATTGAAAAAGTGCTTCTCTTGCTCTGGTCATACATGCAGCCTGACCACTTCACTGTGTCTCCCAGATTTTTCTTAGTGACAAATGAAGAATGATCATTCTGCATTCTCCTTCACCATGCTATGATGTCTGATTTGCAATTGCTAACACAATCCAGGATCTCTTTCTGAAATTCAGCAGTCCTAATCTGTTCAGTTTCTTTTTGTAAGGAATTCCTCATTCTCAGCACCTTTTCCACTCCTACATTCTTGCACGGGTGTGCAGTGCTGCATACCATACTCCAAATATGAATTAATGATGGAATTTCACAGTAATAATGATTATAATGCTTGGTGACAGTATATACCTTTTAGCCAGCTACACAATTAAGCTGTTGTAGCTTTAGCCAGTGTTACTAAGTATTCTGTAGATATTAAGCACACTATAGCAATCCAAATTCAAAACTGAAAATATATACAAGACAATGGCAAGCTTTAAATCTGGAAATATCTAAACCAAGTCAGACATTCCTGGTATTTCTTACCATTTCAGTTTAGATACAATAGTGTTATTAGATTTCATAGATTTAATTTTTAACATATTATCCAGTAATTCTTTTTTCTGGGTAAATGCCCAGAATGGAAATGGGCTCGTGAACAAGTTAACTACATCATATTCCTAAATATACATCTGAAAGGGATATATCAGGCATAAATATATATTTCTCAAAGCTTTATGGTATTACTTTCACCCAAAGGCAAAGAAATTGTATCCAAAAGAACATTTTATCACCTGCTCATTAAAATGCTACCAGTGGTATTCACTGAGTTAACCCATATTCATACACTGGATGCAAAGTGGAATTAACAGAAGCCAGCATGACTTACTTTCAGCTGCTTCTATGCTCTTTGTCCTGTGGTTCCCAGAGCAAAGGAGCCCCTGTAAGTTCTGTTAATAGTCCCAAAACCCTTCAGGCTTCAGCTGTTGGTTCACTGTCTCTTCCATGGTGCTTCTTCTCATTACCCTACACAGGATAACCCACACTATGACACCAAACTGTCCCCATTGTCAGTAAAGGAGTATCAAAGCACTTGGAAAACATGACTCCTTATTGAATCCGTGACTCCAGGGATGCACTTCCTTCATCTTACAGCTCTGACTAATTCAAGATTCACTAGGGCACAGCCTGTCACAAAGGATATGCATGCAGCTTTTACCACAGCCAGGCTCAGACTGACTGAGGACTCAAAACACCAGTAAAATCGTGTACAGTAGCCTTTAAATGTATAGGTCATACTTGGACACTCATGAACTCTCACCTTTTGTGAATATAACTGATCAATGATCACACCACAAAGTAAGAGCTGGACTTCACCTTCTTAGAACTTTAAGAGTATAAAAACAAAACCAGTCAGACTCCAGAAATGAGACCTGAATTGCTGCTCAGGGCAGAGCATGCCACGTTTTGAATGGGCTGAGGAAATGTTAGTTTCATTTTAGAACCTGTTCAAGTGTAACATTATTGTTTCCCTGCCAGTGTCGCAAACACATCTATGTGTAAACAAATCCTTTAATTCTGTCACCAATCTAAACATCTTCAGGGAATGTTCTTCCAGCATTAACTCAGCTGATTTCCAATAAAGTCCATACCTATATAGCTATAATCATTTCCCAGCAGCAAGTCTAGTTATATATGCTTACAGTCCATGTTATATATGTTCATTTGCAACAACTGCATTTTTTATCCCTCTTTTATAAAACATGTGGGACACTGGTGGTTTGATAAAAAACAATTTACCAAATCCCCCCTCCCCTCAAAACTTGCAGATAACTTCTCTCAAGGCTAGCAGAAAAATGGAGCAGAGGCCAACCAAAACATCATGACACAACGTGTACATGTCTGCCTGCTTCGTGTGCTCACCCATTTTAATCCTTCAGTGCATTTTGGAAGCCTTTAATCAGAGAAGTAGTAAACCATTTGTATTTTAGAGTACGTGGTAAGTGTAAATATTACCAGCTTAAACGATTTGGGTTTCCGTCCTTTGTATAAAATCTCTGTCTGAACATCTGTGCCTGTGAAGATTAAAGGGCTGAAAAGCCTGGAAATAGAAGACCTTTGTATTCACAAATCACTGAAGGGAGTTACAATGCCTGGACAGCTTAACTACCCCTTCAACCAACTCTGACCACATCTGAAGAAACCTTAACATTATTTGAATAGTCTAGAAAGTAAACAGCTCTGAAAAAGGTTCAGAACCATTTTTGTGCCAACAAATCTTGAAGTTTCCTCCAAGTTTGGCTAACATTTTCACACTAGCACCACCTCCATTGTACTCTGGGAGATTAGTGTTTAAAGGAAGAGGTTTCTCTCCACTCTTCTGTGAGATCTTTAAGTGCTTTCAACTAAAAGACAGTTGAGTCCTGACCTCACTTCTATCACTTCCATACAACCATTCCTTATTCATGGTAGGATTGCTTTTCATTTACAGTAAAGATGATAGCAATCAGGCCCTCACTTTATCACAAATTCAATTTCTTTATTTTTAACAGCATTCCCTCACCATTTGTGGCCTAGATCACTAAGCCTATACTATCCTTGGCCTCCTCCAGGTCAGCCATCTACAGCTGTGACAAAGTTGTTGCCATTCTTTTTATTTCTACACTTGGCAAAATTCTTTGGAATCCACATGTGGTAGAAATACACATTTTATTTATTGTGTAAGTGCTGTAACACCTCTCCAGATCTCTTGGTGAGGCATCCACCCATCACTCCAGAAGCAGAGAGGACAAGCTGTCACAAAATAGAAAGCAACATTCCCTAACAGAAGAACTCATCTGTGAATCCAAAAGCTTCTCATCTTTATCACCACTCTTACCCAAAGCTTGGACAGAACTAGCATGCAGAACTGCTCTGAAAGAAGGTGACAAACTTATCTATGACTCTGTAAGCTCACCAGCACTGGAATCTAACTTGAACTGTGATATTTTCATATTTTCTTCCAGAAAAACACAGAACTCTTTCTCTGAGCTTAAAGAAGTCCGTATTTTTAAATTTAAAGATAAAAGTTCAGAGGTCCTTGATAAAGCAGGTTAAAAACAACAGAAATATTGGCCTTGATTTTTCAAAGAGTATATTCACATAAAATTATGTATCCTTATCCTGTCTCCTTTCCTGAAACAAAGATGAATTTTATTTCCTAAGCACTTTAATCCACAATATCAAGGACAGGGAATTAGTAACAACACAGAGATAGTAAGAAAATTCTTTCAGCTGTTGTTCTAAATATTCTGTTGTACTAAAAGGCTAATTTTAAAGGAGAAGTCTTCTTGTGGTTTAAATCACATCTCCTAAGGATTGCTGCAATTAGAATGGCAACACCATCAGCTGAAAGACTCTATTTTACCAAAGGTTCTGAAAGGAGCAGATGTATTTCTGTACACTTAAAGGCAAGCACATACACTGGCCAGTGAAAAACTGCCAGAGAAATATGGACTCCCTTGCAGCTGGAAGTGTTTCACACAAGTGATGTGGGTGAAAATACAATAATGAAGGACAGCAGTTATCCTATAAACAAAAACATTACCAGAGAAGAAGGGGTGACACCTGTGAGCATTTGCTGCAGAGGAACCACAGCTGTGCAAATGCACAGTGACTCAGCCTCTCCAGTGCACTCTGGTTCAGTTGCTCAGCCCAGCCAGACCCCGGTGCCTTTGCTGTGGGTGGCTCTGTTAGCACAAGCTGAGCTCCAGCTCAGCAAATCCTGACAAGTTCCACACTTGGGTCACTGCTGGCCGTGGGGCAGAGCTTCACCCTGCCTGGGCTGCAGGGAAGCGCACAGCCCTCCCTCCCAAGCCTCTGCTTTGGTGCTTTTTTAAAGGCAAGGTGGTGACCAGCTGTGGTGGAGGTCCCAAGGTGCTCCTGACAACTGTTGGGCTTTAGTCCTGGTGCCTGGCCAAAAGCCAGGCTTAGATATCACCTACTGTGTCTTCAGTTTGCTCCAAGGAAGGACAGAGCAGATATGCTTCCTGCTTCACATTGCCCTCTCTTACAGTGTGGCCAAGCAGCTGAACTGCTCAAACTCCTCACCATGACCAAGTGAGAGACCTTGGTCACCTTTTCCTTTCCCCTGTTCCACTCTTTTCCCTCAGCTCTTGTTTCTGATCCTGGATGCTGTTCCTTATTCCTCTTGACTTAGCAGTGATGACCCCTCCACACGGGAATCCAACACAAGAGAGAGGGGAAAACACAGCCAAAAAACCAAAGCCAACAAACCCCAACACGCATCCCAAAGCACATTAATCTCAAAATTCCGTGAGGAATATAGTCACATTCACTTGATAAATAGTTGCTTTTCATAGAAACATTGTGTGTCTGACAGAGATAATATCAAGTTTATTTCTTCTTTAATTTTGAGCCAGCAGAAAGATATTACACTGAGCCCAAAGAAGCTCAAAATTCTTTAACAGTACTGTACTGCCCCAATAAAAAACTTGTAAAAATAAATTCTGACACTGCTTCCATACAATAAAAATCAGTTTGTTAAGACACTGAACTCAATACTCATCTACAACTGAGTGACAAAAAAGATATGCATAAATTCAAAGCAATTTCTGTTGCTTCAACACTCCTATTTAGTGCCATAACAGAAGCAACATGTTAAACCAAAGCAATATTCATGTCAGAAATTTTATTTGGACAGACTTTGCTACTATTTCCATTACCAGTTTTGCTAAAATGAATAAGGCATAATTATAACTACAGCTTAGTTTTCTAACACCGAAACATATGATTAGTCAAAAATCCACCCAGGAGTGACTTCTGGAAAACTGGGAATACAGACTTCAATGGTTGTCTAGGAGAAAGACTGTTTATAGTTTAACCTTCAGTTCACCACAGTATGACACTTATCTGATAAGGTTAACTTTCAATAAAATAAACACAGGGAGAGTGAACAGAGAGCTTGAATGCATCATGAGCAGCAGCAGGGCTGTTCATATGTCCAGTACTGAGGATAAGGCAAGTAAATTGTTCAAATAATAAGAAAGATTTCAGCTTACCAAGCTGCAGAGACCTTGGCTGATTTTAAAAGGCAAGTGGCAATTGTTTTGTTTAACATGAGGTTTCCCACTTTTACCCTGTTATTGATGAGTATTTTGGCCCTACTGAGTACACCTGATATTAGAAATTAAATACTATGCATGAGGAATAAATAAGTTAGATTATTTAAAAAAGCTCCAAGAGACTTCCAGCCAACAGTGCAAATCCTGTCTTCAGCAAAATCCCATAGAAATGTTTTACGTAAGAATTTTTATTTCTAATGAACATACCACATTTAATGTATTTACATTACTGTACAAACCTGTGCCATTTCCAGATATAGGAATAACAGAGTAGTGACCTAAACTCAGATGTAGAAACATATAAAGTTGGGTTTTGTTTTCAGTTTTTGTGCACTTCTGACAGCAGAGACAGTCTTGATTAAAGTAAAGAAGCTCAAAAGCTACATCTGTATAAAACTCAGGTAGTCATGTATTTCTGGAACTAGAAAGTCTGTATTGGTAAATTCTGACTTTATATGTCTGACAAGCTTCCAAGACTTTCACTCAAAAATAATAAAGACTAAAAGCAGAAAACATTGCCCAGTCAAACCTTCTCCCACAACTTTCCCATTTGGTTTTGTCATTTCCCCAAGTCTTAATTCCAATATGTGCAATTCTGTGCTATGGAAATAATTTGGCTCATTCTTCTAGCTATCACTCTCATGCTGTTATGCCAGAAACAGATTTTTGTGTTGCATCTGAAGAAGCAACCTGCTAAATCATGCTTAGCTTAATGCAAAATAAACACACAGTAAGAATTGGGGTATGGGTCTCATGTTTCATCAGACTTCAGCTCTAGTTATTTGATTCCCCATAGTGTACCCTTTGAGTGTGTATATGAAAGTCCGCAAACACCACTTTCATTATTCACTATTTGTCAAAATTCTTCATTAAATCCCTCATCCTCCTCTTGTCCCTTTCTTTCTTTCTGCACAACTGACCTCCTCTCACACAGAAAGAACCCTGCCAAACAGCAGAGACATCCACCCAGAAATACACAGGAGATGTCAGCAAATATATGTTGAGGTTACTGCAGGAAAAGAATAGAAAGAACCTCCAGAGCTACAAAGCTGAGAACTCACACTCAGAAACCCATGTCTAACTTGGCCTTCAGAGTTACTAACAGCCCCTCTTGCATGGAGCTTATAGGAAGGGCAGAAGGTTTGTGAAAAGTGTCATAAATACAGAGTTCCAGCCTAAACACAGTTTGGCAAGAATAGAATCCTCTCCTTTAGGGTAAGAGCTGAGAATGACAGCCAGCCTTGGGGCCCCTGTGAGATTGTCACTAGGAAACTTGTGCCTTGTTCTCAAGTAAAAGGGACGTCTCCAAGGTGGTTACCATGCCCTTAAGTCCCTTTAACTAGGATAGAACACACTCCAGACCCGTGGCATTTCTCATTCAATTGAAAACAAAGAATCTGATTTTATCTAAATTAATTCCGGGGCTTCCCAGAATGAAGCAATTGTTTCTGTGAGTTACTCCATTTTAGTTAGTAGATTTATTCCCCCTAAGGCCATTTGGAAGCTGGACTGAAGCATCTCTCCACTGTCAGTGTTACAAAAGAATGTCTAATCAGACAGAGTACTGAAACCAGAGCAGCAGCTGGGACCATCTCAACTGCACAACAAAAGAGAAGAGATGTAAGATAGGCAAAAACGCTAAATTGTCCTGCAGTTTAGAACAGAGCCCTTGGACAGCTGGCTGCAGACTGGACTGGGCCAGTTTCACACCCCATGTTACTGACCTCATTTAACTTGCCTTACAAACAGGCTGCACAAGGAGTTAACAGGACTTCTGGGTTCTTCTGGAACTCTGACAATCAGACAGCTTCAGGTTTCCAGTCCATACCTATGAGGCTATTGTCCAAATAACTTTTTACCCTGAAGACAGTGGCACATGCACATAAAAAAGGTAAACCCTTCAAACTTGCTTTTTGTCTCCTTTTAACAGTATAGTTTTCAAAAAATACACATCCTGGATTATTATTTTAAAATCTATAGTAAAAAGCAAACTTGTTTTTAAACAGGTTATTTGATACCTTCAATGATGAACTGGTTTTAGTACCAATAGGTATGAGATACCCATTGATATTAAGATATGAGAACAACATTGCTATGAAGTGAATGTGGTGAGAGTGGGAAGAGACCGAACAGCATTCAAGGGGTCCTGCCTCAGGTCTGTGGCAGAATGAACAACACCTGCACATTGTTCCTGATAAACATTTGTCCAACACATTCACAGAGACTTACATCATAGAAATTCTAAATATTATTCCATCAATATAATCTTCTTTATATCCTTACCATGACAAGTGTTTTCTAATGTCAAACCTAAGTTTCCTTTGCCTCAGATTAAATCTGCTCCACCAAACAGAAAAAAAATAGCCTTCTTTTTAGTACTCAAAAGTATTTGAAGATTATATCTTCCTCCAGCATCAATCTTCCAATCTTTAGAATAAACAATATGAATTCGTTCAAATTTCCCTCAGAGGCAAGATTTTAAAATTTCTTAAGGATAAACCCTGCTGCTTTCTGTTTCTCTCCAAACTGTTCACTACTTTCCTGAAAAGCAGTGCAAAAACCCAAGGATTCCAGCCAAGATCTCCCTAATGCTGAGCAGGATGGAAGGCGTGCAGGCTGCAAGCCTTCCTAGAGATGCCAATGCCTAGGATGAGTGAACCATCCACAAGAGCACAACAGGAAATTCCAGCAGTTTCCAGCTCCAATCTCTAGCAATGTGAATAGCAACAGAGTGGTTTGGGTCCAGCTTCTCTTTCAGACATTTCTATCTCTGCAAGAGAAAGAGCTGCCTGTGAGCAGCTGGGTGGTTCTCTACTCCATGTCTGCTCTCTTTTTCCATGTCTTGCATGATGAAAATGCTCCAAAGCTTTAGTAACTGTTTGTGACCTATGAACTCCATACAACTACTCAGCTAAGTAACCGTGATGAGCCTCTTTCAACCACATATAAAATTATTAAAAAAAGAAACCAAAAAATCCCATATGCACAAACAGAAGCCATTTATTCCCAGAACATTATCCAGATTGCACTACTTTACACATCTTACTGTAATGTTTTCACATTTACTTTTCAGTACCCAAAGTCTGAATGTTTCTAATGCTTACCTTTCTGTGTTCAATTGAAGGCTGTGGGATGACAAGCTGAAATCCCAGCACTGCTAGGGAACTGAGAAGTCTGAAAAGGCAAACAGCGAAACAGAACAGATAATTACCACTAATACAAAACACACATCTTACAGGGCTTCACACTGCAAGGAGATATTTAAACACTTGAACACCATTGCTAACCAAAGCAGACTCACTGAACTGTATGAAATGTCCTTATAAGATTCTGTTCACAGCAGGCTCATACCTGAATGTATGAACCAGGTTCATACATAGATTTGTCCAGCTATAAAGCAAAAGTGAACCAATTAGAATCCATTGATAGTATTTCATATAACTTCCTGTTTAAATTTATAAATTCCTGGCAGTGCCTATTTTAACACCTCAGCATTCAATGTGAAACTGGCATATGCTTTGCAAGTTTTCTAAAGTGCTAAGTAAGAATTCACCCAGCTGTGGACCACATCTGCTTCTAGCTCTGGCTCCACATTTTACAGATGAACACTCCACCTTCAGCACACAGCAAACAGAAAAAAGGTTCTTCCCCAGCTGCATAACACTTGTGAAAATTGAATAACCTAATGGGCACAAAGGATGGAAAGTAGTGAACACAGCCCACCAGAGACTGGGGATAAGCAGCCAAGCATCACCCCAGTCCCCATATCTTCAGTCTGAAAGGAGTCATAATGGGAACCAAGCCCAAACAAACTGTTCTGTCAAGCCTCACCACTTTAGTGACTCCTAGGAGCCTGTTACAACTTAGGCACAGTTAGCTCAGTCTTTTGTTTGCTATAATTTGCAGCAGAAACTGGTTTGTCTCCTCCTAGCAAGCCCCTTCACCTGAAAACATGGACAGTTATGGCAAATAGGATCAAGGTATCTTTATTTGTACCAGGAGCTTGACTTTTCAGTCTACCCAGAGTATGTTTCAGACCCACTAAAAGGGGGAAAGCTGATAATGATTTGCTGAATTTCAATGCAGAAGTAAAACTGATGGATTTGGATACAAAATACATCTGCAAACGAATGGACCAGACAAAATCCAGCTGCATTTCCTATCCACAGCTCCATTGCTCCCTACCTAGTAACCCTTTAAACACTTGTTATTGTTTCAGGTATTTTCTGAGGCAGACCTCCTAAAGAGAAAGGGGTTTTATTAATACTAAGCATTTAATTACCACCAATACAAATATTCTTCTGCTAAGGAGAATGTTTATCTTGTGTTTTCTTGTTTGTTCTTGCTAATATACTGCAAAAGGAACCATTAGGTAAATACTGATTGCACGTGGCCTATCCTCACATCACCATCTATGCCCCTCTCTATCAAAGCAATAAACCAGTGAAAGGCTAGGAAAAGTCATTACTTCTTTACTGCCAGATCAATATAGGGGAAAAAAAAGCAGCCCTTTAAAAAGTGTGTTAGAAGGAAGCCTGGTATTTCACAAAGCTATCATTTGTGATAAAACAAAATACAGAGGAGGTGGCTGAAATCAAAGCCAGTGTAAGACACTATAAAGAAATCACATGCAGTTCAGAGCAGGGCCCAATCACACAGTGGTACATGGAAGCCAAAGGTACAAAAGAATAAATTGATTTGCAAATCACACCTGAAACCAAATGCAGAAATAGAACTCAGACCTCCAAACTGCAAAATTTCAGCATCAAGTCTGTTTTCAGCTCACCTGCCTATCTCTTTTTAAGTGTTTAAGTGATCTCCCAACTCCTGTCAATGAAGAATGACAAGCATCTAAGTAGGTGGAGTGCAGTGGCTGATAGGCTCAGCCTCCATCCTCTGCAATTTATATTTCACTTCCATCTCAGTGTCTTCCTACCCACCCCTGCTCCCTTATGCCTTCTGCTCCCTATAATCCCTCAGAGCATGAGAAAGAAAGTTCAGAGTTTCCATAAGGAAATGAATGCTTTCATCCTCAACAGGACAGAATTTTTCTGATCAGTCTGACAGTCTACAGATTTCCATGTGTAAATTCTTCTGAAATCATGCACAAGGTTGTGAGTTCTGAGCTGAATGAGAACTGTAATCTTCAAAGCAAATTACTTACCAGATTAAAGTTCTCAGTTCTAAACAGCAAACTTTCAGTATACATGTGATTACTCTGTGCCAGGCTTTTCCTGACCATTCTTCAAGGAGGCTGCACTGCAATCACCATTTCTATGTACGTGGCTCAAGGACAATAAAGGCAGATTTTAAATTTGCTTCTGTATCTGCAATTGGATCTGTCAGGAACAATGGTATCAAGCTACTATTTCAAACACACAGGAGATCTGCCAGGAATACTTAAGCTATCCTGAGGTAAGCCCCAGCTTCCAATCAGTGTGTGGCAATTTAATTTTTTTAATGTTATTCCCCCTCAGCAGCTTGCTTTGGCTAAGTTCTCTGGACTAGGCTCTTTTATTTGTCATGCATGACTAACTTTAAGCCTCCCAAGCTACAAAAAAAGGCTTCTCCAATTTCAGTGGGTTTGGTTCAGGCATCCTCACAGGGCAGAAAAGCCAAAAAGAACAAGTACTTCTCAAAATAAGGCAAAACTTGTCAAGTATACCTGACCAGGTGAGGCACCAATTGCAGCTGATGGGTGCTGCAGAACTCAGGCCTCTGGTGCAGAACCTTGCTGGTACAGCCCCTGCTCTCACAGCTGAGGCTCTGTTTGGAGCCAAGCACCCAGTCTGAAGCAAAGTCAGACTTTAAACTGCCTCACTTTCTTTTACTAGCAATACCAATTGCCAATAATAAAAAAAACATTAAATAGAAACTTAAATATAAGCATACATATAAACAACTGGGAAAGACTGGGAGGCACAAGCACAAAGCAAAATTAGGTTTATTGTAGGAGTAGCATGAAAAATTTTGCGATTTAACACCTCATTTAGGAACACCTCTCAGGGCTCTTCCTACTCAGTGCAGTGAGTGTTAGCTCTGCATGAATGAAGCTAAAGGTACCAAAGCAGATCTCTCACATGCTGCTGTTCCTTAGTAGCTGCATTTTATGCAGGAATATTCTGGCCAAGTGTGGATTGTCCACACACAGGTGATCAGTACTGACTAGTGCAGTGTGGCTCTTGTCTCAAATTCCCAACTTCCTCCCAAATCTGCTGAACAGCCCAACTCTGGGACAGTCTGGGAGGAGCTATGCAGGTCACCTTCCAGCTGGAAAGATAACACTGGTAGTGTCGGTAGTGTGTGACAGATCCATTTTGATGGAAAATCTGCCTTGGCATATTAGGAGGGTGCCAAAATTGCAATTCAAATATTGATGTTTCAAAGTCAGAAGAAGCAAGGTTGGAGCAGAGGTGTCACAGTAACTCCATCCCAAAGACAGAGCGCTGAGCTGTCATTCCCTGCAGGAGGGCAGCCTGTGTTTGTGTGGCACCAGGGCTGTCTGCTCTGAATCTGCTCGCCCAAGGACGGGGCAGAACCGGACAGACCAGCTTAGGAACAGCTGAATGTTTCCTTTGTTAGCAAAGCTCCTTGAAAGGTCTTTCCTACGTTTGCCCACTGGCAAACTGTTTCAGGAATGCATAAGACAAATCCATGAATGAATTGCAGCACAGGTACTAAAACATGTAAATCAGCAATTTAAGCCCAGTGACTGTAACTGTGCAGCCTCATCAAAAAGCACAGGAACTTTCCAGTAATACAGACCATCACCTTGGCAGAAACCAGCAGATGCTCTAAGCATGAACTAACACTGAGAACTTTCTTTTCTCACTATCACCAAAGAATGCTATGTCTGGTATGCATATACTTGAGTATTTGGTCTTGGGACAAGATTTCTGTTTACCCTCCTACAATGCAGACACTTCTAACAGCAGAGCAAGAGACCACCAAATTAAAATTTACTGCAGTGTGTTAGGAGCATATTAAATAAGATTTTAAATCTTTTATTGCATCACTTACCTCAATGAAACTATTAAACTGTCTACCATGATCTTTTAATGCAAGGTATCTTGAAGTGAAAAATACCTCTTCACTGTGGTACAGCACAATGACAATCACACACAAATCCTAAAAAAGAAAGGAGAAAAACCAATTAACACTGCTTATTCAGTATCTCCCAGGATATGTATAAAAGTGCATACACACCTACATTAGTCACCTCTACTTCAATTCTTGGGACTCCAGTCTATGTTACAGAAATAAACTGTACACACACCATTGTTTGCAATAGGATTTCAACATTACCAAAGTGCTCTGCAGAAATACTGTGGGATGCAAAATCTTGGTTTGATTCCCAAGAAGGCAAATCTGATGTCAGACTTACTTACCTTTTTAATTTACATTCCTGGTATGTCACTTATATAACAATAAAGCAAACAATTTCATTTAAAGTCTTGTGTTAATAAAATTCATAGAAATGAAACTGGGTTTATAACTTCTGATGTACCTAATACTATTAATACACTCTGCATTTTGTGGGCAATGCAAGGATGACTGGGAGTGCTTATACAGTTTGCAGAAAAAACCTGAAGAGCAACATTGTTTCCTCTACGACAGATGGAAAACCTACCCACAATGAAGTGAAATGCCTTGCCCACAGTGACAGAGGAAATCTGGAGTTAAACAGCATTTAGAACTTTATCTGATCCTTCTTTCTCATCACAACTTCTGTGAACACACAGAAAGCCTCCCAGACCTTGGGAGGATTACCCAAACACACTTTCATTTGTTTGTAAATAATCTCAAATGCTCAGACATCTGGGAAGTTCTTATTTCACTAAATTTGAAATCATATATTGGGCATCTAAAATGTACCAGAATTTTCAGGCTGGAAAGAGATCCTTGCAGTAAGGAAATACAGCATAAATCAGAAGGGCTGGTGGGAGAGTGGCAAGGAGGGAGGGAAAGAGGAAATAAAACACAACTAGAACATAAATCATACATTTCAAACCTTGGTCAACCACTGTCTGTATCTTTCCCTTTACAAGTGGTTACATGCTGAAATGCAGTGGAGTGAAGAGAAACAAGAGAACATTTCTGTTCACAGATAAAGAGCTCTCAATTTCTGTCAGCCAGCCAGATGATTGAAAACTGCCTAGAATGGGACAGGACTGGCAAGAAAGTAAGAAATGTGCAGTTAGACAAAGTACAGACCTGCTGCCAGGAAAATGCAGATTGTTTGCAGCTAACTGGACAGGTTAAATATTTCCCACCCTCTCCTAAAAATCAAACAACACCAAATTTGGTTTAGGAAATCCCAAAATACTTGTAACATCTTCAAAAGAGAATTCTACAATTGATTAATGATTTGATTGTTTAGTTTCTTAATGGAAGGCATTAAAAGTTGAGTACTTGGGAAAGCATCACAACAAAAGTTCTGTATGTAACAGGTTTGAGTCAGTCCTGAGGAAGAAAGCACTAAGGCTGAGCTAAACTTCATCCTCTCCTGCAGCTTCACAGTTGTCAGTACATCTCAGAGGTTTCATCAAACTTCTTCATAGTTTTCACTACTTAACACTGTAAAATTGGTTTGTTATAAGATGGGAAGCACTTCTGAGAACAGATTTTTAGTCTGGATCTCCTGCAACAGTTCACACAATTTGAGATTTTAGCACATTCAGTAAAAGCTGCATTCCTTTAAACATTAGGCAAGTCCATCAAGTTCTTATCATCTTGGTCTTTTTCCAGATGTACTCTCTTTCAGATTTTTCACTCCACAATAATCTTTTCATCCAACAACCTTGTATGGAGTGACACAGTCTCAAAAGAACACTGCTCCAGGATACAAAAACACTGAAAAAGCAATGTACACTCCACTAATCCCTTCTATAAACTGCACCTCATTTGAAAAGCAGGAAAAATAATATGATAGATCTAGTTTTGCAAAGTAACAAGAGAAGGACCAGAGTGTTTCTGAAGACTGTTCTTAAAAGCAGTGCCTAAAGTCCATGCATATGTTTTCAATTTTTTTTCAGTTCATTTGTATCTTCATTGTCAATGGCAGGCTGCATTACTAACTCTACTTTCAGCTGCATTTCAATGCCTTTTTGCAAAACACCTCTTACCACAACTCATAGATGCATTTCTTTTGAAATATCATTTGTAGCACATAGTGTAAAAACTGCTAAATATTTAAGTGACTTTAAGAGCTTGTTTTGCAGATTGTTTAAGAGCCTAGGTGCTTACAGCCTACTGAAAGGCATGTCATTTTGGCAGCAGTGTCTTTGATATGAAAATGTGCAAACGTGACAATCATTTTCCCTCCAGAAGATTCAGGGCAAAATGAATACCTGAAATGGCTACACAGTTAACACTGGGATTGAATAACATGAATTTGGCAGGGAAACTTTCAAAAGCCTGATGAAGTGTACTTGTGTTCAATAAGTCTTGCGTTGTAAAAGTTAAATTGCCTTCCCAGAAGGGGCTGAAAAGCACTATAGACCTTTCTAGCAAAAAACCCTCTAGTAACCCTGCATACAGCAGAATATATATTAATTTCTTAACTGGAACAACCCACATTCTTCTACTTCACAGAATCAGCAAGACTTTCTCCATTGCATTAAAACATTTGACTTTTCATCAATGTTTCCTATTTCACTTCCAAGCTGGATGAGAACAAGATTGATCTGTGAAACTGGGCGGAGGAAAAAAAAAAAAACAAAAACACACCCCTCCTAGAAAATCAATCAACTAAACCAACCAACCACCTCACAGAATGGAAGAGAATGCAAACCTCTCCAGAACCACGGGTGACTGTGATAGGGAGAAGTGTTTCATTGCATGTAATAAAACGTGCAATGGGTCATAGCAATGATTAAAGGACCCTGCTTAGTCCTTTCTCCCATTTCACGGTGCAGGTGAGTGGCTGTAACACCTCCCACCTGCTGCTGCTGTCTCAGCAGCAATTGCTCATCATTGCTACCAAGCAACGAGCCCATCATAACCATTCCTTAACTTGATATTTACTGACATTTACCCAGACCCTTTCTCACAACATTAAAAAATAGAAATATTAATTTGTAATGGAGATTTCAAAAAGGGGTGGGGATGGCCGGTAAAATACCTAATCTAATAGACTCATAGGCAATCATAGAAATTTGCTGATAAGGACAAAAAAGATTTCTCAAGGAGTTAAATGACACAATACAAGAATTATCTGGACAGACACCACAGATACAGGCAGTTAAGAAAAGAGGAAGAAAGTTCTTCTGAGCAGTCAAAGATAAGAATTACCCTTTGGCTAATTAACTTCAAGAAAAGTCTTCCTACTCAGAGGTTTGAAATTTTGCAGAAAGCCAATGTTATCCTAACCTCTTAATTATCATGGGACTACTCACATGTGGCTTTTCATGTGACTGCGCCCTTTGTGTATTGTGAGTGGATGTATTTCACTTCCATGAATTCCTGTGTCATTTTAGCATCAATCTGTGCTTCTTCTAAGTCCTGTCAACACACATACATCTCCATCTGTGTATTAACAGAAACTCCTGAACATGTGCACGTGTACAGGACCTACTTCAACAATCCAAGCCCCTCTATTTTAGCTCACAACAAGAATGTGAGATTCATCTTATAGAAACATAGGCTAACTCAACCAAGTTCAGAAGTGCTCTGAGCTTTCAGCCTCTTCAGCCTTGGTGACTTACATATATATGAAGCCAACTTCAATTTCCTTCAATATTTTTTTTTGGTCAGATTATGTATTTGCCACTTACTGACAATGGCAACTTGAAGCAAGTATGAAAGTTAAGCATTGTTCCAAAGTCATGTAAAAAAAAATAGCAAAATTTCTCCTTTTGTTGTTTGTTTGTTCGTTTTTGGTTTTTTAGGCTTTTTTTGCTTGTTTGTTTGGTTTTTGGGAAGTAGTGGGGGGTAATCATAAATAAAGAATATCTAGAATATCACACCCTTTAAGACTGCCTTTGAATCTGTTGCCTCACACATTTGTAAAGTACAGTGTATCTGTTGGTTTAGTTGTTCAAATCTATTAAATCATGTTCAGTGCAAGTCCTTTGGATTGCATCCAAAATTCACTACATTCACAAGACTTTGATAAAGCACTCACAGTTTGCCAGGTTTATCTAGCTACATAATTTGTGCATACATCCAACAGCTTGAACTGCAGCTGTTGACACCCACCACCAGAGTTTTAATCTCTTCAAATATTCATTAACTACATTAAAACATACACTTGTCTCTGAAAACTGCATAAAAGAGAAATCTAGCATTAGATCTGATGAAAACTTCTGATACTTACATGGAGAAAACATTTTATTTAAACAAAAACAGCAAGTTGCTCCACCTTACCCTGCAGGTACCTTTCTTTTTCATTTGAAATGCTTTGAGAACTTTCTGGTTCTCCTTCTGGGTGTGTCCAGAACTCCTGCAGTCCAAGAAAGCTCAGTGCCTGTCTCCAATGTAAGCTCGATCAAGATCCAGTTTTCACTGTGTGAAAAACACCAAC
>WBNQ01047524.1:1726-33707 GCA_013401375.1 Spizella passerina | reverse complement strand
ACAGTCTAAACTGACATTATGTGCGTGGTGAAAAAGAGCAATGATCAAGAAGGTTTGTAAAAATAGTACTTCGACAGTCTAATAGAATTCTTCCTGTTCCAATTGAAGTGGAAAGATGTAATCTAAACTGTTTTAGTGAACCTGAAGGCCTAGCCCTCATGATAAATACACACAGCAGGTTGGGTACTGCAGTCCATTTTATTAATTTTGTAATGACATTAAAACCAAGGGAACAGCTCTGTCCTCAGTGCTTGTGCACAGTAAACCCTGCCTGCATGTCAAGAAAGATGTAACTGCAGCAGAACAAGGTTAATGCTTTCACATCAGACAGCTGTAGGAACCCACCGGTCTATTTCAGGAGTAGCTGACTCTTTTCTGAGCTGTAGTAACCCATCTGCCTATTTAAAGAGTACCTGACTCTATTCTCTATAATAAGCAGGTGCAGTAAGAACAAAAAAACCACTTATTATCTGTGCCAGAAAGATGTTCCTGCAGATCTCATGTGAGCGTGGTTCAGGCAACATCTGTGCAAAACCTGTAGCATGCAATGTTTTGGGTTGTCAGCCATGAAAGTCATATTCTGAATTGATTGTGGAGATCAGCTGTGGAAGAAAAGCTCATCCAACCTTGAGGATTGCAGCTCTAAAGAGGGTAGTGAATGATAACTCTCAGTTCAGAAATCTTGAAGGCAGATGATAGTGTAGTTTATCACCTGCCTCTTTATCTCTTTCCCTTTTTTCAACTTGCCTCTGCAGGGATGTACATGTAAAACATTTATAAATATTTTGAGATTCCTGATAACCTTGCTCTGACACTATCCTATTTTTTAATATAAATGTCCTTGCCTCTAAAAATTGTTGCCTGAAGCTATGTGACTCAAAATGCTGCATACCAGTTCAAGTAAGCCTGTATTGCAAACAATATATATGTTCAGAGCTTTTACCAAGCAGGCCCTTCATTTCTTTAGGATTTATTTTCTGCTCTGAAAGGGAGATCAGACAGACACAACAGACATGTTCAAGGTGCCTCCTAAACCTTGTGTCATTGCTATGAACTCTCTATTCCATTATAGCCATTTCTTCAGATCAGTAACTTCGCCTTCTTTCCTCAAGAACATGATGGATTGATTGCTATAGTTCACACAAAATGGAAATATAATCCATACCCAGCACTTTGTATGTCTTATTCCCAGAAGGTGTTTGAGTACTTATTAATGAGCCTTTCTATGCACTTTCTTCTGAGTCCGGGTAAAACACATCAGTCTAATAACAGAAGAGAGTTTAAAGTAGGACTTTGAAGAGAGAAAACCAGCAGCAGGTATGCTGCACAGCCGTAGAGACTCAGTTGGTTAGGAAATTTGCTAAAAGTATCCTAGGCTGCCCAAGAAAAGAAAATATAAAGATTTATCCAAGAAACAAAGGGGAAAAGAGGGGAAGGGAGAAATGAGCAATAATATCTGGTGCCAAGCTGAAGGAAAGAAATGTTGGAGTTGTTGCTGCTTTCAAAGATGGCAACTGAAAGATGGTGGAGAATTTCAGAGAAGTTACAAAAGGAGAAAAATGAATACATGCATACTGATTTGTTTTTATTCAGCATTTAAGAGAGTTGTGCAGAGAGGAGAGTCAGGAAAGGGATAGGCATGAGAACATGGGTGAGACATGGTTGACAAAGGTGTACAGATTGTTCAAAACATTCAAACAGACTCAAGTTGGTTTATATTTGAATGCCCACTAATGTGAGATTTGGAAGTATGGAACAACTATTTCTCCTTTTGTAATCTTCACTAATATCCTGGAAATGCCAGGTGAGTGACTGAGAATCCATCTCAGCATGGAAAAAAGTCAAAAGAACAAGTACTGGAGAAAAAGAGGCTGAGAACAGAAGTTATGATTGTCCCAAAATGTGCTTTAGGATGGAGCAGACACAGTAATTGAGTAATACCAAAGAATTAAAATAGGAAGATGTAAGTTAGAAATAATATTCTATTCCTCATTAAATAGATATTTCAAAAGTCCAGGAGTGAAAAGCGAGTATTACATCTTAGTTCTGCTCTTCCCTTTACAGAGTCGAGCGATCGCACAATGCGGGTTCCAAACCGAGTGTCCTGCTCTCCATTCACAAAGTAAAGGCAGAACATGTGGCAGCCTGATTCATTTAATTCTGTACAATTAAAATAAAGGCATTCAAGATAATCATTCATCTGACCATCTTGTACCATCTGACCAAATTGGCAAAGTAGTTTCAGATACTTGGGAGTGTGGAATTTCTTTTTTTTGGTGGTGTTGTAGTTCTGGGAGCTTGTGTTAGGCTAGTTTCACCATGACTGTTTTAAAACAACTTACATATTTGACATTTTCCACTAATACTTAAAAACCTTAAAATCAGGTGTCAACTGATAAAAAGTCCTTCCACTAACTGAGGTGAATGAGTGTGAATTTTATAATGCCAGCTAAATTTATGTCTGATCAAATTATTACTTCAACATGTAAATCTTATATGGGATGGAAACTTAGATTACTTTGTATACAGATTTCCCAACTTTAATTATAATCGTGTGATTAGCAGGATAGAAGTAAATTATGCAAAGACAAAAGAAAATCAGAATAACATCTCATTAATTGATGAGAAACTCTTCATTATTGTTGCTTCATCCAGAAGCGACTTAATTTAGAAAATAACTATTTCAGAACAGTCTTTTCTGCACAGCAGATTATGTTTTGCAGGACCTCAAAGGAATTATGGTATTATCTCAGTATTCTGCTTGCAAGAAGTTTTTCAGCATAGAAATGATCAATGTATTGAAAAGAACAACAGAAGAACATGTGTCTGCTTTCCAATTAGTAACTGCAGAAGCTTATTAAGAAAAAAACCCCTGAAGGCATAAATGAGTTTGCTCATATCTTTATGAACTTTTGGTGCTGATGAAAAAAAAGAGGGAACATCTTACAAAGCTGTGAAACACCAGAATCGATATTTCTGTCTGACTTTAATACTAATACTAATACTAATACTAATACTAATAATAATAACAACAATAATGACAACTGAATTTACAAGTCAGAGAATTCCATTATGAAATTGTTGAAGGGCATGAAACTCTATAATGTTTTTTCAATTTATTTTTTTTCAAAATATAATTGTATTTTTCAAGCAAATATGTGTGTTTCTGCCCAGGGAAGTGTAATTCAGAAAAGGGGATTTATCAATACTTACTCCAACTTTTCTTTTTCCAGTAGACAGAAAGCACCAGAAATAGAACAAAAACACCACTCATATCACTTCCTAATTCAAAGAATGTTGTCCAAAACTTGATTTAATACCTGCTTAAAAATCTCAATAAGTTTTTGTTAAACTAAACATCTAGTAATCCAAAAAAATGACATTTCAAGTTCTTCATCTCTAAGGACTCAGCTCATTCTCACACAGATGCATGGGTTTATCAGTTTTTCCATTTTGCTGACCATACAGCCTATAGTATTCCCACTGATCCTCCCCAGTCTTTGCTCAAGCCTTTCGGAGCTGACATTTGGCTGTGCACCACCTTTCCAAGCTGCAGAGCAGGTTTCCCTCTCAAAGAAGGGTGTGTGTGATGATCCATCTACCATGTCACATCAAATTATAGAATTCAACCTTTATCTTAATTTTCACAGACTGATTTTTAAAGATGTAAGACAGTAAAGTTACATGAGTACATTGACCACAGAGCAACTGTGAAGGAAGAAGGAACAGATCAGACTGGGAGGAGTCATCTTTGGCTTTTACTTCTCCCACTAATGTTTGCTTATAAGTCTTTTTTGATGTAACAGTTCTTCTATTTGTTGCTACTAAAGTCTCTACACCACACTTTAAGATTAAGAGAGCTTGTTATGAGGACCTTAAAATTTTTCCTTTATCAGCAAGATCAACATTACCTCAGGAACTATTGATAAATGCTGGCTCTACCTTGTTCTCCTCCATCAAACACTTCCTGATCTGCCCACTTGGCAGTCCTTGGTACTCCAGTTCTTGAGGCAGATAAAATTTGATGATAATTTGGTGATTGGACCAAAACATATGTTTCTTTGTATATTTTTACAACGGACACTAATTCCATGGCAAGAATATGAGGTGTCTGTCCCAGGCAGAAAGAGCCAAGAGTTTACCTTAAACTTGAACTGAATGTCTGAAAAGTCTCTTGTTTCATAAAATGGAGACTCAGTGAGAACTTTTAAATCTTTTCTAAAGATGAATTTCTAATCACAGGCTTTGAAAGAAATAAATATCATCCAGGCTTTTTCACATGTAGCTGTAAAATCAGGAAGGATGAGTTTGACCTGAGTTTTCACCCATAGCTGAAGGGTGGGTCAGAGATTCAATGTAGCTCTGCCCCAACACTGACCTTTTATCAAACCCAGCCATGTAGGTACCAACAGCAGCAAATTTCCTGGGCTCACATGGTGACCACTGACACTTAGAGTAGTCAATGAAGCTGACAAAGTGGTTTATCTGATCAGCACAGATGATTAATGATTAAATGAATCCATCCCTAATCCCCACTGACTTTCTTAACTACATCTTCATTAGCTCAAACCAGAATTTTAAGTTCTTAATTGCTTAGATATGAAAGCCACTCTGGAAATCATAGACTTGCTTCCTGTTGAGTTGTCACCCAGTGTGCCAAATATTCATACACAAGAAGCAATTTAGGCATATTGAGAGCAGTTGATCAAAGGAGGGAGTGAAATGTTGATTATTTAGGGGCAAAGGCTCCCTCAGAGACACACTCACAGTTGTAATGGTTGCTCAACTGGCCATGCTGTGGGCTCCTGTGTGTGGTGGTGCCAGTCGTGGGTTTCTCTGGGTCTGGATTGAAGGTACTTGAGACAGTAATTTGTATTTGGACTCAAGTGTTTATTATTTCTTATGAGTAAAACAGTCTCATTACTGTGAGTTCAGCAGCTATTCATTAGAAGGCACAAAATGGCCAACAATCTCTTGTTACAAGGTCTTTTAAGACTAAACTAATGTCACCGTTAGGTTGGACGTGACATACACACATGATCAGGGTCTAAGAAGAAAAAAGTTTTTTATTCTGCATGTTTTCCAGCTTATATACTCTTAACAAAGCGTGATCTTAAGTCATTAACTACATCACAATAACTTATTATATTCATTGGTGCAAAGCAATTAACGTCAATATAATTAGCAAAAGTTTTACAGAAATTTAATAAGGCACATTCTACTTATGCATATAGTCTAGCTCACAAAAATTTGCATGTATCCTTTCTAATCTGTTTCCTTGCTGATGGCCATGTCTTCTTTCTTTCTATGGATACACTCAAAAATCATCAATTGTTTTTTCTTCTATAACTCAGCTTTGCTTGCAAGCCAGCTGTCAAGCCCCTCTATAAACTACCCAATTAAGAACTGACGCCTAGATTATTTTCCCTTTTAACCCAATAACTGATCCCAAAGAGCCCACAATGGGGACTTTTCTGCCCAATTACAAAATGCCACCCAAACCCATGAAGAAGAAGGAAGAAGAACCATGAAGAAGAAACGCAGGACAACACCCTGTGCCCTCCACCTTGCTTCCATACACGACGCTTGTGGAGTCAGGGTTCTAAAGGGCCTCATATCCCAGGCAGCTGCCCAGGGTGGGCAGCAAGGGGGACCTTGTGGCAGCCCTGGGCCTCACTCCTGCACAGGCTCTGGGCACCAGGATGGTTCCTTCTGGCACCTTCTGTCTCACCAGGCCCAGCCCCTCTGGGGCAGCTGTGCATTCCTGTCCTTCCTGGGGACAGCAAATCAGAGCCTGAGGCTTCATCTCCTCCAGTGGGTTTAACTTTAAAGAATGTTAAACCCACTGGAGCACTTGAACATACCTTTGAAGCTACTTTATTGGCAAAACTCCATTTTTTTCACTTAAAATTATTTTCAAGACCATGTCTTTTGCAGTGAGATTTAAGGTTCTTACTCAACAAAAACCAAGATAAAAACATGATTATTTGAAAACATTCCAGCTTCCAATTAGTTTTTTTAAGAACATGGAAATACAGTTGTGAGAAGAGAAACATCAGGAAATAATGAATATTATCTGCTTGGTCAGCAAGGACTCTGAACTGACCAATGCATGAGCAATGTTGATGCTGCAAGAAACAATCATATGCTAATTAAAAGTCTTATTCTCCTTTAGA
Source organism: Spizella passerina (assembly GCA_013401375.1). Classification (NCBI taxonomy): domain Eukaryota; kingdom Metazoa; phylum Chordata; class Aves; order Passeriformes; family Passerellidae; genus Spizella; species Spizella passerina. Next base: position 27,531 of record WBNQ01047524.1, on the reverse strand, counting down.
TATGAATTCTGTTGTGTATCTCTGCTTTATTTAGAGTCACAGAAAGCTTTGGGTTGGAAGGGATCTTTAACCTGCTCCCAACCTACCTGCTGTGGACAAAATTTCTGTATTAATAAGTGCAAGCAATACAGACTTCAAAGTTAAATATTGACTTCAGTGTCAAGCATCACCCACCAGAGCTGCCAAAAAGAATCCAGTCTCATTAAACCTGTTGCATATACTTATCGCTTCCTGTGATCTTGTTAATCAATTTGTTGCTTCTTAATACTGAGTAAACACTTGAATTATTCAAATATTTTTAGCACATACTTTATTTTTATGTACCCAAAAGCAAGCCAAATTGCATCTTTCAACATCTGTTTGGAGCCTTGAGGATTTCAATAATTTCTTGCTGGCTTGGCTGTATCATCTAACACCTGGGTTTACTATATGTTTTATTTATCATTAGATTATTTGATGGATATTACCTGTACTATTTATATATGACAAGAACAATCCAAAGACTTCAGACTTGCACATCCCTACATTTAGGGTATTTTGAGGATAATATTCCCTTGTGCTTTTCAAGTAACTTATTTATTCAAAACTTAGATGAACAAGATTTTCCCAGGTAAATTTACCAATTATTTTAAAACAACTCCCAAATAATAAAAATTATGGTTAACTGACATTGTTGTAAATTTCAATGAAAATGTTCTCTTTGGTCTGTTCAAGTCCATTCAATCACTTCACCTTCAATAAAATTTTACAGGTGAAAACTAATGCAGAATATGTCTCTATAGTTGAAAGTGGTAAAAAACAGCATGAGATTACAACTATAAAATGAAGAGAAAGCATATGTGAATGGCCATTTAAGTGTCTGAGAGTCTGTCCATTGCCAGGCTTCTTTTGTCCTCCACCCAGCAGGTCCTAATGCATTAACACCAAAACTCATTAATGGATTCCCTGACAGGTCTGGGTTTTGGTGTTGAAAACTTTTAACACAGCACAGCCCTGCCCCTCTCTTCCACTGGGGAGTCCTTTGTAGGGAATGTGAAGTGAAAGATTTGTGTGCTGTCTCTCCACATATCTTAAATGATGGTTTTTGGTTTAGTTTGTTGTTTTGGGTTTTAATTTTTTTTTGTTTTGTTTTGGGGTCTTTTTGTTTGTTTTGTGAGAGAAATGAAGGGCTGAATTCTGAAGTCTATTCCTATGTCTTGCCCTGGGAAATGCAAATAAGGACTTAAGACTGCAGGTTTTGACACAGCTCTATCTATTATAGATTCTCTGCAGAAAAAGAGAAGGGGAAAAAAGGAAAAGAGAATGTTTTTGCCAACTCTTGATATTTTATTGCTATAGTTACAATATGTGGTGTTTTATTTTTTGGTACTTTAATAGAATTGTTAACAGTCATTAAAAAAAATAAACTCTTGCCTTCCTGATTGTGGGAAGATCTTGAAAATATGATCAAAATAATTATCTCAAGATTCAATATTTTGAAAAAATGTAAAAAAAGAAAATTTCTTGTACCTTTAAAAATTCTTTTGGTTATAAGAATCTCGTTCAGGGTTGAGAAATGGTTGTACTGGCAATGGCAATATGTATGGGATTCCTCAGCTGCAAGTCAGAACCAGCTGAAGAAATCAAGCTTGAAGTGATTCCCATAAAGCATAAATAGAAAAAGGAAATTTGGCATATCTGTGCTTTTCCCAAGACACTGGCAGAATCAATCCCCTGTCCTTCCCTGTTAATCAACAGTGGAAATAAACTGACTTTTCTATTGCAAAGTAAAGCATGTAACCACTGAGTGTGGCAGACCAACTGCTAAACTGGCATCATGGTAATTTTAAAAATAAACACATGACAATCTGAAGCATATCCTTCACCTGTTTATCCTGTGGTGTTACTGGAAAAGCTTTCTGCATCACTTTTGCCAATGAGGATTCTACAATCACTGCCTCATTCTGAAATCAGTCTACTGGGTGATTTCTATATTTTTCATTGAGTATAAAAGGGCAGACACACTCAAAACAAAGAGTTTTTCTGGGGAAGCCTATTTTGAAAGCTATATAAAGCAATTGAGCCTAACTTTAACATTAATGTTATCCATGGTTATAGCAGGTTCCTTGGAGCATTTTACTCCACTGAAGCTTCACAAAAATAGAACCCAGTCACTGGTGTTATATTGAGAATTGCCCTGGTGCAGAAAGTCTGCAGAGGATGTATGATTTCATCTCTGACATTACTTAAGGATGTTGCCACATTTGGCTGTCAGCTCCACCTCCTTTCCCCCTCACCTGAACAGTGCCATTTTAGAAAGCAACCCTCATGTTCTAGGAGCCAGCCTACATTCAGGAGCGCTCAGTCTGCCTCCCTGCTTCCCAGGAACTGCATGCCCTGAGAGCAGCTGGCAAAGGGAGTGCTCAGCACCTCTTGCTTCTTCCAGCCCAGTGATAGCTAGACAGGCAGCAAGAGGAGGAATCAGCTGAAATCGTGATGGGTATTTGTAAATGTAAGGAGGTTGGAGGGATGAGGTTACAGACAGGGCTTCCCAGTTTCTCCTGCAAAGTTGTGGATGACAACCATTTCCTCTAAAAAAACCCACCTGTCTCTCAGTAGCTTTGATATCAACCACCTTCCACAGAGAGGTGGAAAACCAAAATAAAATTAAATAGATTGACACTACCTTTACCTAAATCTTGATAGACATCCCTGAACTTATAGACATATGTGAAGTTATCTGCAAAACCCGCATGTCCTGGTTGTGTACGAGCTGCCTGTGAGGAGCAGAAGAATTACAGCAACCCCACTGTTTCTGGTTTGCTAAACATAAAGTTTGCTTACTCTAGGCCCCACAGGCTGCAGTCACCTATATTGCAGTGGCACAGCTCCAGTATGTAAAATTATTAACCATTTTCAAGGTTTCATTTGCCAGACAGATGCAGTTATTGGTGATTAGGTTCATTTTCACAACTTCTGTTTTGATTAATTACTATGAAGTTGGCAGCATTTCTCAGACCATGAGTACTTTATTGGAGATATTTTCATTGGTTTACTTGGAAGACTGATGTTGTCTGCACAGCAAAATTCCTAGCTCACCTCCAGTGCTGTCTGAACTAATGGCATATTTTAAAATAGGAACATTTCTAAACAAGACTGGGAACAAAGATATGGCCAATGCCTTTGGTGACAAACACTGTTAATTTTTACTTCCTGTACACTGTGTGACTTCATTGACAGTCATCTGTGGACTCATGAAGGGTGGCAGAGATTTGTGGAACCATCCTACTCCTTGTAGTGAAAGACTTTGGGGAGGTTGACATTTGAATGGCTCTTGGAGAGCAAAGACAAGGGAGTTTGGATCTCCCCTGAGGCTACATGTGCACATGGTGGCTGTCATGGTGTAACACCAGCTGGAAGCTAAGCCCCAGGCAGCTTCTCATTCAACCAGCACCATGGAATGGCAAGGAGGATGGGAAGAGTAAAAGTGAGGAAACACATGAGTTGATATAAAGGCAGTTTATTAGGAGAGCAAAAGCTCAGCACACAAGCAGAGCAAACCAAGGAGTTAATTCATCACTTCCCATGGGCAGGCAGGTGTTCAGACATCTCCAGGACAGCAGGGCCCCATCATGTGTAACTGACTTGGGAAGACAAATGCCATCACCCTGAATGTCCCTGTTTTCCTTCTCCAGCTTTATATGCTGACCATGACACCATGTGCTGTGGGATGTCCCTTGGGTCAGCTGGGGTCAGCTGTCCCTGCTGTGTCCCCTCCCAACTCTTGTTCCCCCCCCAGCTCCTCACTGGTGGGGTGAGGAGCAGAAAAAGCCTTGACTCTGCACAAGCTCTGCTCAGCAGTAACAAAAACATCTCTGTGTTATCAACACTTTCCAGCACAAATCCAAAGCAGAGCTTCATATCAGTTACTATGGAGAAAATTAAATACAAGCCAGCCAAAACCAGAACAATGATCTACTGAAGTTTTCATTGTGTAAACTTCAGCTATTGTACCAGAAACTTTGTTCTAGGGAAAAAAACACATCTTATATGCAAAGTTGAGTCTTCATTGTTGGCTTCATTAAAGTTTGAAAATCTAATAAAAGTAAACATTTGCTATTTTTGCAGTGTCAAAAGTCACCAAATTACATATTTAATACAGGAAAATGTTAATAAATTAACATTAAAATTATTATATACATTTTTCTAATACTTCTGCCTGTGAAGTTTCACTCAACTTCTTTTTTGTGCTCCTGGGTCTTAAAGTAAATGGCAGCAGTTTTTCTTGAGAAAAAGGAATTCAGGGTAGGTTGCTTCAAATCCTCAGCACCCAAAATTCAGAGGACTGCAATGCAGATGCTGAGAGTTTCTTTATTCTCTTTCTTTGGTTCAATTCAGGTAATTTTTATAATTTGAATATACTCTGCATCCTGTCTTTCTTTATTGGTCTACAGTTCTACATTTCACCTGACTTTATATTGAATATTTAAATTTTATTGGATATTTGATCCTTTTTAATTTTATTATGCTTAAAGCTTTTCTTACCCAGCTCTTGAAGTCGCATTCCTTTAACAGTCTGGAACAGAACATTGCTGAGCTTTTTATAACTGTAGAGCCTCTGGTATAATCCATTCCTTATATTTTCAAAGCCTGTGATATCTCTTCACACTTGCACTCTGCACCACATCATTATTCTTGAGTCATAGATTGTTCATTCTAAAGAGATTAAGTATTTGTTAACGCAAGCTGTCACTTAAAGATAATATATCCAAATTATTTTAGCAATAAGCTTTACACCCCACACTTGTACAAAGCAAAGAAAAAAAGACTAGTTAGGTGCAGTGCTCCCCAGGCAGCCGCTGAAAGCTAAACCAGAGCTCAAGGCACAGTCTAGACACAACCAGACACAGCAAGCCTGACAAGCCCCAGTACAGAGGCCTTGCAGCATTACTTTGAAGCCTGCCATCGTTTATTAGCAGTGACAGCTCTAGAGGTACTTGGTCACACACTATTGTGAAGTTTCCCCATAAATTACTGGGGATAGAGGTACCTTAGCAGAGCTCCAAGAGCTGTTTCAGTGTGGAGGAGAGGAAACTTACAGTGCTGCAGCTTCAACTTAGCAAAACCTCACCTGCTACCTGGTACAACTCTCTGAACATGAATTTCCATGTGTGGGAAGGCAGTGGCTCCAGCATGCCGGTCTGCGCTGTATAAGCTCTATCACTCCTCCTACCCTTTTAGACAAGAGCCTGTTGCTCTTTCTTTGTTTTTTGTTCACTGCCAGGCACATAAAAAGCAGCAATGGTAGGCCTGGAAATGTTGGGTTAATGGTCAGGCTCAGTGATCTAGGACATCGTTTCCAACTTTAATGGTTCTGTGATTTAATGAGTCTGTGAGAAATATAATGTATTGGGAAGAGAAGGGAGAGATCTACATCTTCACACAGCTTGTATGCAACAAAGGCTGATCTCTGTGTCCAGGGTATGTAACAGCTGAACTTCAGTGGGCTCTAGGCTCCTAAATCTGTTAGTGTCTCTAGCTGAGTTGTCATTCTTCACCTACATGCTGTCTATACTGAGCAGGTGAGTCTGCAGGCATCTCCCTGGTGGTCCTTTTGGGCATGGGTCTGGGGCATCCTCAGAGGGTGGTATTTGAAGAAATATTCTCTTCCTGCATGTGCTTACACACTCCTGGGTGTACTCACTGGATGAACAAAGACAACAGTGTAAAAGCTGTGATGAGCATGACCCTCAAGGTAACGAAGACAGTTTCTGGGCTGTGAAGTTCTGCAATGAAACAGGGACACAATATTTAGTGGCACTGTGATGCTGTGACAGCAGCACAAACCAAATAAGCAGGTAACAAAATGTTCTTTCTGCAGCCAGTACCGCTGCACATGACCTGGATGGTTCATTGTGCTAAAAAATCATAGCCCTGGAGAGGTTACAGAAAATTGTGCTGCTGACTAAATTCTTATCATGCTGACCAATGATATATCTGGCTGAAAAATCAGTGTTTAATTTGGGTCCAGGAGAGAAATTTCTTTGTTATTATTAAAAAAGTAAAGCCACTCTATATAAGAGGAAGAAAAGAGAAACTTCATGGTCTCTTTTGCCTTCAGTTCCAGGTGGTTACTGTTGCAAGTTAAAATATATTTTCCAATATAACTTTTTTTTTTTAATGACTACTCTTTCATTTGCTGAGTTTTTAAACTGTTCAAAAATTTGCTACAAATATGTAGGAGTTGAATTATATTTTCTCATTAAAAATTTGTTCTGTATGAGCTCCAGTGTGCTTTGTTTATCACTCATGCTCCTGAGTTTTTGATTCTGAACATGAAAGTCACAGAAAACAATTTACCCCTTTCTTCCTTATGCCTTCATATTGTAAAAGGGCAATTATATTTGTCATTATCACTTGGACAAAATTTAGGGTACCTGTACCTTGTAAATCTACTTTATATCTTAGGATTTGCAATAAACTGTAATTGAATTCACATCTCCTGGCATCTCTTAATTACCTTTCCTGTTCTTAGTATTACAATGAACTAAAGTGCTGGTAAGGGGATGCAGAATGCAGCAAAGTGACAGGTGCCTCCTGTGGCACAGATATTTCAGGCAGTCTTCTTAATTGAGCAGACATTTAGAGCTCAGTAGCTGTGGCTGCTGTAACACAATCTAAGCATATCCAGTTTTTCCAAGACTTCTGCTGAGTTTGACTCTCCAGGAGGTCACTGAGTTTCTGTGGGAGAATGCACCTGGTTGGTGGATTTCAGGGTTTCCAGAGGGAACAAATTTAATATAGAAGCTAAGGCAGGTTCAGTGATAAGCTGATTGACAAGGGCTCCCAAGGTCAGCCTTGCCCAGGAGGCACTGGTGACTTCAACCTAACACAAATGTCCATTCAAGGGATCAAAGGTTCTCAGACACAAGGCAAAAGACAGGTAATTGTCACAGCTTTTATACCACCACTTTCATGTACAGGACAAAAAGTGGTGTGTCTGAATTTAACTTCCCCAGCAAGGGTAACTACACCATTGTACAAACTGAAGTATCACAGTTCTTTACAGTATAAGAAAAAAGTAACTATGAGGAATTTTGCTAGTAACTAGATGGGATTCATGGGCTGCAATAAAACTCATAGCAAATATAAACTCAGTTTTTACTGTTAAATAGAAGTTGCATGGTCAACTAAGTAAAAATTTCCAGTCTAGAAAGTTTCACACAAATTTTAAGCAGTGAAGAGGAAGGAAAAGTGAAGGTAGTTGCCAGTTCTTCATACAGCATCTCTACTAAGCTCCTATATTTATTGTCCTTAATTCCTTTGCAGCATTGTGGTTTATCTAATGTCATCTCTCATTTTATTTGAACATTAAGCCCATTGAAAAAATCACAGCATATTTTTGTCTTCATGACATGACTGCCAGTTTATACATGAAACCTTTCCTCTTCTCAAAAGCTATATAATTTAAAAAGACAAAAGCAGTAGCAAGTGATGAATATTCATGTAATTTCTCCTGGTTTATTTCTAGTTTTTCCCTTGCACCCATTCAGAGTAATGGTAACAGTTAAAAATCCCTCCTCTTTACCACTCCTGCACATATTTCTCATATGAGCTTCAAGTTTCAATTCCTGTAAATAGCTCAGTGTTCATATTTTCCTGTCAACTCTCCCCGCCCCTACCACTAGAGACCAAGCTGGATTTAATGACTTAATTTCCCAACATTTTCAACATCAAGGCATTTATAGGCAAAAATAAACCAACAAAATTTACAAAAGGCTACAGGGCTATTTCATGCTTCTGTGTGGCTCAGGAAAAGAAAAAATGCACCCTAAAACCTCTATTTATTCCTTACTCCATAGCCTGTATGTCAGGCTAAAATAGGTATGTTAGTTGTACATCCATGTCACTCCATCTACATACTGGTATCTCTTACCTCTCTACCTTCTTCCAGATGTAAATGGAGGCATGCAGAGTTGTGTATAATTCCTACTTTTACATTGTTTATTTTATAAATAAATCTCTGTGTCTGTGTATTAGTGCATGGTATTAAAAAATCCTCTTGGTCTCTGCATTTCTGTCTACAAGGGTTGTGCATTCAATAATTTGTTTGATTTGAGCTGCTTTGTTCAAAACAGCAAAATTGAACAGTATTACTTAAAAAATATAATATAATATAATATAATCAAGCCATGGTATTGCATGAATTTAGAAATCATCTCCTAGATAGAACCAAAGCCTTCCAAGTCACCACCTCAATCAAGAAGGAGTCAGAATGGAAGGAGCATTTGTTAGTAATGGCTGTAAAATAGAGTTTAATCTCCTGCTCTGAGTCCTGGTGGAATCATATTTATTATACTGATCTACAAAGGTTACACACATTCCATTGGGCATCGGGACAAAATTAGATTTGATATTATGGCTAACAGTAACTCCCAGAAGTAAAATATTGTGACAATGAACTGTGAAAGGGCAAACTCTAAATGCTGACAGAAAAGGTTAACAGTATGCTGGAGAATGCAATACAAAAGGAACCCTACACTCCACAAGTTTGATGTAGAAAGTATATCAGGAGCAATTCCAGAGACAATGAATGCCAAGAGAAAAAAGGCAGATGTTGGGTTTAACCCCAGGCAGCAACTAAGTGCAACACAGGTGCTCGCTCCTTTCTCCACCACCCTCCACCACTTGTGGGCTGGGGAGGAGAATCAGAAAAAAAAAGATAAAATATCAGTTTAATAGCTGAAATAAAATAAAACAGAAGTAAGACTAAAACTAAGGATGAAATGGGGAAAGTGAGGAATAAAACCCAAGAAAGACAAGTGATGAATGGTACAATTGCTCACCATCCACTGACCAATGCCCAGCCCATCCCTGAGCAGTGATCAGCCCTCTTTCAGCCAGCTCCCTCCAGTTTGTGCTCTGAGCCTCACATTCCAGGCTGTGGAATATCCCCTTGGCCAGGCCAGGTCGCCTCTGCTGGCCATGTCCCCTCCTGGCTCCTGGGGCAGCTGCTCACTGCAGAGCCCAGGACACTGAGAAATCCTTGGCTCAGGGAAAGCACTGCTCAGCACCAACCAAAACATCAGTGTGGTATCAAAGTTATCCTCATACTGAATCTGAAACACAGCACTGCACCAGCCATCTGGAAGAAAATAAAGTCAGTCCCAGATGAACCCAGGATACAAGACCACATCATTAGGCAGAAAAATGAGCATTTTTCTAAGGCTAAAGAAGCCTTCTTAAAAAAACATATGGGAATCTTGTGTAAATAACACAATATAAGACAGATCTTGTCCAAATAAGACAGATGCCAGGTCTGGTGTAATTCTGAAATGAGGAAAAGCCAAGGGAAGCTCAGAAAAGTGGCAAAGTAAATGATGATAATAGCACTCAGATGTTATCCACAACAGGAAAAAAAAAGTGCATAGAGAAACATGGGACCCTAATAAAAGGGGTGGGCCATAACTGAGTTTAATGCAAAAGGAAAGGAATTTAATGTTCTTTTCAACCAGTCTTTACAACAGATAAAAGATCAGGAGATTTTTACACCTCTGTGGTGTTTTGCTGTTTGTATCACTCTTCTACTACTTTTACATCTCAGAAGTCTAAAAAGAACTTCAAGGTCTCAAGTGCAGCAGTAAATAAACTATCCTATAATACTAATAAACTACCATAGCTGCATTTTATCCAGGATCAGAATGCAATGTAGTGTGAAATAGGTTATGTACCTATGGACCTACTACTTTTCTCCTCAAAAACCCCTCCTTTCCAATGCAGAAGCAGCAGGACTTTATGACTCTTGATCTCCACCTTTCCCTGGAGTTCCTTCTTTTATCCTGATGTCTTCTTACCATGTCTTTCTGGGCCTTTAAGCAATCCTCTCTGCTTCTAAAAACCAATAGTCTAGTCATCATTCATCCAAAATTCCCATCTTTCTTATTCTTATCTGCCTTGTCCATCTTGTCCATCCAGTGTTTTCTGGAGGTTTCAAGTCATTCCTTTCTAAAAGCCTCATTTGTAACTTCCCAGCAAGAGACTTGGGTTTTTTTTCCTGTTCTTCACTAGAAATCTGCATTAAGTATTTAAGCTTTCAGTGATGGTGATGTCTCCTTTTAGGAATGCTGCCTGGCAAAAGGAAGGATGGAGGGTGATACCATAGGTGGATAAGAAACAATGTGAATATTAAAAATATTTACCAGTGCTGAGGATGCGGTTTCTTTCAAAACACAGCTCCAGATTTTAGAGAATGATTTTCCAGCTTGAGTCATACACGTGTTAACCATCAAACTTCATCTTCTTCTCTAGTCAAGTATGAGAGATAGGCTATTTCTGAGGACAGTTGACCACATACCAAAAGAGGAGGCTGGTAAAGGTGTTTTATTGAGCAAGATTAATTTTGATGGTGTTGTGGTGGCAGTGCACAGTGCAGAGGCTCACAGGAACTAAAACCAATAGTTCTTTGTGCTGATTTCCTATGAAGCTATTAAAAAGAAATTTACACAATTAATTTGAGATTTCACTAAAATTAGTGTGACTTCAAAAGGAAAACAAAACTATTTGGGTTTGAAGATTTATTTTCCTAATTTGAACCATTTTCTTAACCCTAAATTAAAAAAAATGGAAAATAAAAAGTGTATCCTGTTTTCATACTTTTTCTTTTATTTCATAGATATCAGGGATCAAATTTAGAGCTGAGAAATACCCTTGCAGGAAACAAATGAAGTGACAGAAGAGTGGGAGGATAAGAGTTGTTATCCAAAATGTTCCTGACACCATCACACCCCTTCAAGTGTTTGTTAAATAAAATATTATTAGTACATACAGCCTGGGAAAATGTCATTCTGAACAGGTGCTGCAGAGAAGGCAAATGTGACCAGGGTGTTGAGGCAACAGGCTGGGCTCTAATCACTGTCCTGTAGCAAAACCTATTCAGCCCCATCTGCTCTTAGAAATAATTTAGTACTTTCCATCTACAGCCTCAGTGTATTACAAGTGTGGCTTTATGAGGAACATCAGTTCAGCAAAGACTTCTGATGCCCTCTGCAGCAGTCACCAGTGCACTCTCTTGCCATCTTTCATTTACTCTGGCAGGCTGTCATGTTATATTTCAAGATGGCCAAAACTTCAGACACCCAAAGTCCTTGATGACCTTAAAATCTGGTTTGAGGCAAATACCAGCAATGATCTGCATCTAGCTCATGTGTCTGTCTCCATGAAATCCATTGGTCTGGATGCTGTATGTGAAATACTAAATCTGACTCTGAAAAGACATCAGTCTGAGGTGTGAAATTTTCCCACTCACTACAAAAGGGCACCATGCCTTACTGCATATTACAGACTTTTTAGGAGTTTAGAGAAGAATGGGGGTTTTAACCCTCTAACAACACTGGTAAAACTGTGCCAGACACACAGATATCAGCATCTTCAAGTAGGTCTGTGAGAAGAATGGGAAGTCCTCTTTCTGTTTGGATCAGAGACAATGGACATAGGGAGTACAAATGATCCCAGCAGATGGATCCCAGCTATAAAACAGGTGGGCCCTAAACATTTGGACTTTTTTGTAGGTGAACTTGGAGTTCAGTTATTGGTGAGAGCTGAAATTTTCCACGGCAAAGAGGAAGAGAGTCAGTGTATCAGCTGTGGTATATGTAGGGAGGGAGAAAGGGTTAGAGGCTGTCTTTAAGCAGATTGATGTATTTTTTCTTTTAATTTTTCTACAGCTTTGCAGATGTGCCTGTTTTGGTTTAGCAAATATGTCCTATTTCATTTTCCTCTGCTTTGAATGAAGTGTGATTTTTTGGGGTGGCTGTAATTGGCTACAAGATGGTGCTTGGTACCTCCAGCTGTGGTGCTTAGGGTCTGGGAGTTATCCAGCTCCTGTGTCCATCCAAAGAGCACACATGGAAACGGCACAAGGTCTTTTGGGAAATGGAAATTTGGTGTCCTCGGACAGTTTCTTCCAGTAGGTATTGGCAATCATAAGAGTGTTCTGATGCTAGCAACACAGTGAGAAGAACATCTAAACTAGTGGTTTCAAAGTTTAGATTTCTGTGGTAAAGGGAGGCCAGGAAAGCCTAGGCAGCAAATTATGGACCTATTTTTTTAAAATTATGTGGCTAATCTAAACAGAATGTTTTCTGCATGGATTTAAATGTAAGATCTCATAGATTGCTTCAGGAAATCTTCATTAGAACTTTCTAGTCTGACTGCAGTGGGTCAGCCCAGAGTACCTATCTTAGCCAAAGATGGGATTTTGTTGTCAACATCAGCATATTAGTGAAAGCCCTACTATAGACCTTAAAGAATTAGTGCTTTAGTATTTTTTGTTACTGTTACATATGGTTTGGTGGTTTGGACAGCTCCTGACCAGAGCATACTGATGCAGACCTTCTTGCTGGTGCGGAGAGGGAAGCATTTGAATAATTTCACTGCTGATACCTCCCCATCTCAGATCTATCCCATTTTCCTGTCGCTTCCTGCCACTCCTTCCCTGTCCAGATAGGTCCCATCACAGCACTTCCTTTTGAACTCTGTTTCTACAACATTATCTCAGATTTTCAGCCTCATACTTAAAGTAGATCTCAAGCTAGACCTCTCTTGCCCTTAGGTATGAAACAGTGAAGCCCTGTGTTGGCTCTAAGTTTAACTAGTTCTCTGGATAATATACTAAAGAAAGTTCTTGGCACTTGCTTTTAGTTACATTTTTGTAACAGATCAAGTGCATATGTCCAAAAGAGCATCTTCATTTCTTCCCCTTCCTTCTCTTGTGTAATAGTCAAACACCTTCAGGCAGAAAAAGCTTTCAGATGCACTTGACAATAATAGAGGCTTTATCTCATTAGAATGAATGAAATGTCAGTAGATACATTGGAGAGCAAAATATGATTTAATAGCCTAAATCGAAGTTCAGTGATGCCAGTGAAAACATCCCTGTGGAAAGAGAAAAAGCAAGTAGATATGAAGGCCATAAAATCAAAGGTACCAGATATCAACTTTAGGTGATTTCTTTGAAAACAGCTTAGCATGAAGTTAAATACACCTCCACATATAAACAAACATACCCACAGTCTTACATAAGCTTGGGTTTGGTCTAAAAACAGGAAAAAAGAATTTTAGAATGTTCCTTTTGGCTTTTGTTAGAATTTTCACTTATCTTTCTTTACATCTGTAGTTCTTCCTGATAAGAGAAGGTTTCCTTTTTATTACTTCTTGATGTGCAATTTTTCTGCCTGAGATCATTCACAGAGAACATAAGAGAAGGATTTTTTTGATCCTGACTTCAGAGGAAAAGTCAGCAATGTATTGAGAAAGAGAATTAAGCATTACATGAACAGAAGGGAGAGAGAGGGCTGATGTTTGTGCTCTGCACAGTGACCATTGTCTCTCAATTCTGTTCCTTGGGCACAGTAGAAGCATGGAGCAATTCAGTAATGCATTGAAAAATACTCCACTTTCCATTTTCTGCTAACCATTTTGACAGTATTGCAATATACTGTGGAGAAGCACGTGCTGCTAAGGAGTATTCAGAATTAACAGCAAGGTTTAGGTCATTTTCCCACAGGCAAGTACAAGGTTACTTGTTATTCCACAATCACTTGTCAGAGCTGTCACTTGCCCTGTCACTTCTGATTGCCTCTCTATCAGTCCCAGAGTTGTTTGATATGGCCCCAGTCAAGGAAGCCTGGTGACAAAAATATCAATGGCTTCACTAGGAACGCCATTTGTGGTACATATTCCTTGTAATCTCAGATTAAAGACACAAATGTTAAAAGAGCGTATGTAACTCAAATAATGCAAGAATCCATCAGCTTTTAGAGCACAATCATTGTGAAAACACTGGTGGTTATTTTCCCAAACATTTGGCAATTTTGCTGGTAACTGCCACTAGTTGAAATATTTTATATTCCATCTGCTTGGTATTTAGCCTGAGAGAGAGAGGAAACCACTGCCAAGAGAGCACAGCATTCAACCTTTGCTCTCAAAATAGTTGTAAAACACTGGATACTTCTCTACATCCTTCTGTACAAGCATGATTTGTCTTCCAGTTGCAGAAACCTTGTGTCCCATTGCACTGCTCCTCATGTGCGCTTCAGATAATAAAGTTTGTGGGGTTTGTGTACTTTACCAACTATTAGTGCCACTTGTTATTTTTATTATCTCATTTTTAAGTTTCTTGGGAGCCAAGAAAAGGCTGTCTTTTCACATCTGAACAGTGCCCAAAATGGGGGCATTTTGATGTGGATGTCAAGGAGAGCCTTTCTGAGTCTGAGGAAGCTTGCTTTTGTCCTCTTGCAAATTTAACGTTTTAAGTGCCTTCTCATATCTATCATCAGCTTGCATATCTTGTAAGTGAATTTTGTTGAGATGTATGTTTGACCATTTCCACATCTGTCTTCTAGTGGTGTTTACAATTGTGAGGACTTGAGTGAATTAAATGCCCATTCACGGCCTTGTTGCAAAATTCTCTAGAGAGCTGCATTTTCTCCTGAGATAATAGTTCTTGAGATCCTCCACAGTGTACATCTGAAAGTTCTTCAACTTTTCTCTGTGTATCATTTCTTAGTCCTGCACTTCTTCCATTGTCATGTCTGCTACTGATGGAATTCTGTGCAGCAAAATATGAAAGCATCTTGACATCAGAAATTGCACAAAGCTGTCCAAGAATGTCTTTTGTGGTTCTCTTTCTACAGACAAGTGTAGCCTGCCATGGATTTTCTCTGAAGCTCACAGTTTTCTTTTACACGGTCTTATTTATTTCGAATGCTAGTTCAATGTTGATATTTGTCTGGCTGTGGGGAGGTGTGATGTGCTGTGAGTGAATTCTCATTGCTGAGTAAATTGCCAGTAAACTGCTGTAAACTGCTGTTTACCCTCATCAAAAGAAGGCCTGGGATAGCAGGCCTTGTGGGAAATCCCCACTGCTCAGCCTGTGATGGCTGTTCCGACACTGTCAGACAAATTCCTTACTTTGCAGAGACTACAGTAAGAGTTTGTAACACTGAAGCAGTGAAAGAAGTAATTAGTCACAATATTGGCTTCTGCATTGTTCTGTGATCTGTGGGTGCACAGTGCCTGGATATTACATCTTCCTTCTGCTTTCCTGCTTTTTACAGCTTTTACGAAACCTGGAGAAAATCACGAGAGTTACTGTAGGAACTGGAGTTTGTGTGGAGGTAAAATTTATCTTTTTGCTCCTCATGGCTCTGAGGACAACCTTTGCAGATCTCCAGGCGCCACTCAATCACCTTGCAGGGTCACTTGCCCATGTACACAGAAGTGATCACAGCTGGCATTGCTGATTTCCAGGTCTGTGCTACACATGAGATTGGGTGAAAGTAACAATATCCACATTTCCTCCTTGCTCAGGCAGCACCTGAACCACTCAGACACTGTTTGCTGCCTGAAATGAAAATGATAGGAAAAGTGTGAACATTATTTATCCTTTCTTTTACCTGCTTCACTGCCTAGCCCTTGTCCAGAGCAAGGATTCAGCTCTTGGGTGGCAGTGACAACCCCAAATATCATTCTACAGTAGCTGACAGAACAAACTGGTCTGATGGAATTTTAGCTTTTCCACCCTGCTAGTTCTAGGAGAGTGGACAAGACAGTGCAGGCCATGTGCCACATGCTGCCTCTGCTGTTTCCAGTTCCAGGCACCAGTGTTGTCATCTTTAACTCTGAAACACAAATGCTCTCTTCCAAAATCTGATTCCATGCAATCTGCTTTTATATATATATAATTTTTTTCCTCTATATATGTGTACACCAGTGCTATCCAAGATATGGTGGGGCAAGTGCTCTACTTATGAAAGAGCTTCCAATGACCAATTGTTGCCCGTGTCTGTCTCTGGTTCCAAACATCCCAGTTTTGCCTTGAGTGACATTTTCAGTCTGAAGCTTTGGCACTGGTCTTATTTAATTCTGTCTAGAAAAATATACAGCTTCCTTACCCTGTAGTAGATGCACTTCTGTTTATCCAGCCTGTTAAAGCATTAATAGTGTTAAAAGGGATTTTTTGCTTCCATTAATTTACATTGGACCATTATTGCAAACAGATATTGCATTAAGTGAGGAGCATCATACAGGAACCCTGTAAGGCAGGTAAAGCTTTTCTGCTAACCAGCTAACAACTCTGTTGAAAAATTTCACAATGCACTGTTTGAGCTCAGCATTTTTCCATTTTCTGTCATTTTCTATTTCTTCCTTAATAGCCTGTCTCAGCTTTAGTGCTGATAAGCTGATGCATCCATGGGTTTTAGTTAACAGAATCAGCAGAAATTTTAGTCTTCATCTTTTCTTTGGTATTCTGCTCTGATTTTGCATTACCAAAGCAATTTTATAATTTGTCACACTATATACTAATGTAACTTTTCTTGATTGCCATATGGTTGTTTTCTCTGATCAGAGCTGAGGTATTCTTCATACTGGATTCATAACTGATGTGTCTAACACTGAGCTGTTTCTGGTGTCTGGGTTTGCCTCTCCTCCTGGTGTCAGCTGCACAAAGGACAGCTGGTTTTGCCATTTTTATTTGTATAAATGTAATTAATATTAATGTAAAATTATTTACCTAAAAGTACTGTTTGCTTTCTTCTTATAGCATAGTTTTTACNGTCATTTGAAATATGAGCTCTGTTCCTACTCTTGTACGCCCCTGTGGGCTTAGAAAAGATGTTTTTGGCTCCCTAAACATTTGTACTAAAACATTTTCTTTGTTCTATTAAACACTTTGAAATCTGTTGGCATATTTATTTCTTCTTCCATTCTCATAGATTCAACATTTTACTTTAATGTGATGCTTTGTGGATTGGCAAATGCTTTTGGAAATTTCCTGGTTACCTGAATTTAAGCATACCACAGACTTATTCTATTACAATATTTCTGTCTTTATTATACCGCTGTGTAGCCTGGTAACATTCTTGTAATTTTATCATTCTACAATCAAAAGATGATTTGACTTTTAAAGGATTGATTTCAGTGTGGTTAAAGATAAAAACTTTTATAGACTGCCATCATTAATATTTTCATAGTGTTAGAGGAATTTATCTTCTGATTTGTTCTTTTTTTAAGAGAACTTTATAATTTTTTAACTCCTGGATTCTGATTTTCCATCATGCAAGCATCACATTTAGGATTTAACTAAGGTGAAAAGAAACCAGACCTGATAGTCTTTCCATTCCTTCTTCCTTACATGGTTCTGTGTCTCTTATATGGCATTTTTAGAGAACTGTTCCCTAAGGATGTAGTTGCAATGACAGTCCATAAACACTGTGGTTGAAGTGCATTAATCTTTGGAATTTGATTTGGCATCGTTTCTCACGTGTGTCGTGTAAGCCTGCACTGCAGACCCCAGCTGCCTCCTGATGTCCTGTTTGTACCCCAGTTCTGGATTTTGGCTTCTTTTTTCTACCTCTGTCAAGGTCAGGATTGAAGGCACTTGAGATGATAGTTCATGTTCAGACTCAGGTGTTTGTTACTTCTTATCAATGTTACAGCTCACAGCAGTGAGTTCTGCAGCCTTTCATTAAAAGGCACAGAATGGCTATCTCTTGTTAAAGCTCATTTAAGGCTAAACTACCCAATTAAGAAATGACACCTAGATTATTTTCCCTTTTAACACAATAACTGATCCCTTGAAGCCTGTAGTGTGAACTTTTCTGTCCAATTACAAAACACCACTCAGGCCCATGAAGATGAAGGAAAAAGAAGTTAAAGAAGAAGAACCTGTCTCTGCCCTAAAGCCTCCATTTTGCTCCATATTTATTTTGACAGTCTAAAACCCCACATCCAAGTTTTGCACCCTGTGGTATGACACACTTCTAATCAACTACACACCCATAATCCCAGTGCTATTTATCAAATTTGAAAACTTGCTCCACAGTCTCAGGCCAAATTCAGTGCTTTCCTGGAATTCAGAGTCTGTCAGCACAGAAAGTCTAAAATTCTCAGCATCCAGAACTCCAACACCCCAGAGACAGCTCATCCACTCCTGGGACAAGCTCTCACCACATGCCCTGCTCAGAGAAGGAGAAGCTGTCTCACATGCAGCCCTTGATTGGAGCAGTTTCAGCATCAGGATTCTGCTGAATCAAAGCTGCCTGTGCCCACAGATGAGCTTTGGTTTTTTCCTTCTGGAGAAGGCAAGGGAAGGGATACTAAAGCAGGCATGGCTGCTCACAACAGGGCTGATTGCTGGAAATCTCACTGCTCCTTGGCTTCCCCAAGGTTCCCATTCCAGTGGAGGAGTGTTTGTCCCATCCCAAAGCACTGTTCTCCAAATGGTGGTGGTCAAACTGGCCATAGAAATGCCTCTGGGGCAAAGATGCTACTCCCTTTGCAGCTTTTTGTCCTGTCCTGGATAAATGGACTCCGTAAAATTGAACAGACTTCACTGATTGGTTTACAACCAGTCTCTGTTCTCAAGCTTTCCTCTAAAACAGAGGATGAGAACTTTTCCTTTAATGGGAGCTGTAAATATCATATTGTCACAAGCCTAAGGTATTTATGCTTCAAGTTTATAGTTCTGGGCCAAAATCTATGCTTTAATCCAGCTCTGGCTCATGGAAATGTTCCAGTGAGAATTGAGATTCCTTTGCTGCTTAATACCTCCATTTTTATTTATTCCTAATTCTTTTCAATGAAAGATGATGAAACAGGACTATAATGACATCACAATTCTTTCTGGTCAAGGAATTAGTAATGATTTTTTTTTTCTTGTACTTACATAAACACCCTTGAGACAATTTTTGATATCCACCTGCCTTTCAGACAGCTGCTGGATAATGTAGTAACCTACTCAGTATACTCTCAGGGTGGTTTTAAATATTAATAAGGCAGGGAAATACACGCTGTAGTTAGGCTATTTTCAGAAACTTAAAATTGAAACCCAAGACCTAGAAGCAGGAAGCAATTTGGTCTCAGAGTTTAATGACAGAACACAAGAGAGACTCCTGGATACAAATTTAACTGCAACAAGAGATTAATATTTAGAAAACTCCTTGCAAATGTTGCCCTGTTTTCCTAAAATCCTTGTTCTAACTAACATGACTTCTATGGGATGGAAAACTTAAACTGCTCAAACACTCAACTAGTTGCCTTCTCAGTGAAGGGAGAAAAAAATGGTAAAGGAGTGGGATTGGATAATGGGAAAGGTTTGAAAGCCTATTATGCAGAGGGTTAATATGGAAAATCTCAGATTTTTTTCTGGTCAGATATCAGAATTTAACCCCAGCTGGCAACTAAGCACCACACAGTCTCTCACTCACTCCTCTCCTGCAGCAAGATGAGGGGAAGAGAAGTGGAAGTCCAAAGGACATAAAACTTGAGGGGTTGAGAGAAGAGCAGTTTCATAATTGAAATATTTTTTCTTTCCATTAATACAATATTTTTTGATAACAAATTGTAATGAAAAGGAAGGTGTCAAAGACATAAATCACAAGACAGACAAGTGGTGCAAGTAAAACCAGTTGGCCATGACTGACCAACCAAAGACCAGCCAGCCCCTCAGCAGTGGCCCCTGGTACCAAACTTCCCCAGCTGTTACTGCAGAGCCTGATGCCAGTGAGGACCATCCCTTGGGTCCCTTGGGGTCAGCTGTCCCTGCTGTGTCCCCTCCCAACTCCTTGCACCCCTCCAGCTCCTCTCTGGTAGGGTGGGGAGCAGAAAAGGGTTTAAGCCCTGCTGGGCAATAACTGAAACATCTCTGTTTTATCAGTACCCTTTCCAGTACAGCCCTACACTAACTACTATGAGGAAGATAAATTTTACCCCAGCCAAAAGCAGCACATCAGAGACTCAAAGGAATGTGATTCCAGAAATGTGCTTTCATTCTCAGATAATATAAAAGTTTTCATTGCAGCTGCTTAAATATTTGAACACCTTTGAAAGATTCTGTGTGTGTAATTCTATCCGTTATAATGAATAAAATACTTTTCTGTCCTTTTTTCTCATATTTTTTCCCCAAGGGATTTAAATTTGGCATTGAATTTCTTTTCAACTTCAACTTGTTATATCTCATATATGGAACTACATTTCTCTCAGGAACTTCTTTCCCCTTTTCAAGAGTTATATCTGGATCTGGAAGAAACTTCCAATCATAAAGATCACTCTTTCTTTCCTTCCTTCTCATTTTTGTGCATTTTTTATATCACTGTCTTCTTTTTCATCTTTTTGAAGGCTTACTGGCTTTCTTTTGAAGCTGGTTTTGTTCTTTGAACTATACAAGATTTCACTGCTTCTGATACCTTTTTTATTTTAAACTATTCTGTAATTTAGATTGCTTTCAGCACATATTTTATTTGAAATAGTTGTACACAACTACATTAACAGGTCAAGAAAACAGCTCTCATTCTGAATGTTATTTACTTGTTTTCTTTGGTCTTCTTTGCTCCTTATTCCAACCATTCATACAATCAATGATTGGAAACTTTGTTATTGGCAAATCTCTTTCTGTTTTGGCCTGGTCCCTTGCTTATCCACTTGTCATTTCAAAGTTACTGTGTTTATGACTGTTGCCATGAGGTATTAGTTATCGGATGGAATCTCCTGTCTACTTGGGTAGCTAAACTGAATGACCAGTTTACTTGTTGCATTTGGTATAATTCTGGTGTTACTGTCAACATAATTTGGATTTTGCAATCAAAGCTGTTATCATTGATGTGCCTTTGCCTGCCAGATGTGGTGAGGCAGATTCACAATGAAGAAACACCTCCNAGCTGGCAACTAAGCACCACACAGTCTCTCACTCACTCCTCTCCTGCAGCAAGATGAGGGGAAGAGAAGTGGAAGTCCAAAGGAGATAAAACTTGAGGGGTTGAGAGAAGAGCAGTTTCATAATTGAAATATTTTTTCTTTCCATTAATACAATATTTTTTAATAACAAATTGTAATGAAAAGGAAGGTGTCAAAGACATAAATCACAAGACAGACAAGTGGTGCAAATAAAACCAGTTGGCCATGACTGACCAACCAAAGACCAGCCAGCCCCTCAGCAGTGGCCCCTGGTACCAAACTTCCCCAGCTGTTACTGCAGAGCCTGATGCCAGTGAGGACCATCCCTTGGGTCCCTTGGGGTCAGCTGTCCCTGCTGTGTCCCCTCCCAACTCCTTGCACCCCTCCAGCTCCTCTCTGGTAGGGTGGGGAGCAGAAAAGGGTTTAAGCCCTGCTGGGCAATAACTGAAACATCTCTGTTTTATCAGTACCCTTTCCAGTACAGCCCTACACTAACTACTATGAGGAAGATAAATTTTACCCCAGCCAAAAGCAGCACATCAGAGACTCAAAGGAATGTGATTCCAGAAATGTGCTTTCATTCTCAGATAATATAAAAGTTTTCATTGCAGCTGCTTAAATATTTGAACACCTTTGAAAGATTCTGTGTGTGTAATTCTATCCGTTATAATGAATAAAATACTTTTCTGTCCTTTTTTCTCATATTTTTTCCCCAAGGGATTTAAATTTGGCATTGAATTTCTTTTCAACTTCAACTTGTTATATCTCATATATGGAACTACATTTCTCTCAGGAACTTCTTTCCCCTTTTCAAGAGTTATATCTGGATCTGGAAGAAACTTCCAATCATAAAGATCACTCTTTCTTTCTTTCCTTCTCATTTTTGTGCATTTTTTATATCACTGTCTTCTTTTTCATCTTTTTGAAGGCTTACTGGCTTTCTTTTGAAGCTGGTTTTGTTCTTTGAACTATACAAGATTTCACTGCTTCTGATACCTTTTTTATTTTAAACTATTCTGTAATTTAGATTGCTTTCAGCACATATTTTATTTGAAATAGTTGTACACAACTACATTAACAGGTCAAGAAAACAGCTCTCATTCTGAATGTTATTTACTTGTTTTCTTTGGTCTTCTTTGCTCCTTATTCCAACCATTCATACAATCAATGATTGGAAACTTTGTTATTGGCAAATCTCTTTCTGTTTTGGCCTGGTCCCTTGCTTATCCACTTGTCATTTCAAAGTTACTGTGTTTATGACTGTTGCCATGAGGTATTAGTTATCGGATGGAATCTCCTGTCTACTTGGGTAGCTAAACTGAATGACCAGTTTACTTGTTGCATTTGGTATAATTCTGGTGTTACTGTCAACATAATTTGGATTTTGCAATCAAAGCTGTTATCATTGATGTGCCTTTGCCTGCCAGATGTGGTGAGGCAGATTCACAATGAAGAAACACCTCCTCAAGCTCCTTCTTCACACCTTTTATTTAAAGTTGTATTTTCTTCTTGTTTCTGGCTTGTTGCTCCTGCTTCTGATGCTGCTCAGCTTCTCCAGGTCTCACAGAGGCCTTTTCTGAATCCATGTCCTGTGTCCCATTCCAGTGTTCCTGGCGCTAGGGCACTAACACCTTTTCTTGTAGAGACTGCCTGTTGTCTCCTCTTTCCCTGTGATTCCCCTGCTCCCAGTGGAAGTCAATGGAAGTAACATTTTAGGCTCAGTGTTTTGTGATGTTTTGTCAAAGGCTCCAGGTCACAGTCATCCTCCCACCTGGATTTCCTCATGAAATTTTCCTAAAGATTTAGAGGAAAACAGACCACTTAATTAGCCAGCAACTCTCTGAAAGGCAGTTGGATAAGTGTCTCAAATATGTTTGATAGTTTGAAAGGGGGGCTGACCAATGGAATTATAATCTCTTTTACATTGTCAAATGTTCCTGGAAAATATGAGGAAGTTGAGGCTGAGGGAATTACTAGTAGAGTTGAATTATTTTATCAATCTGGGCTGCATATCCATGGCCATGAGTCTGTGAGACAAACATATTATTGCTCTTTAACAGCCAATATTCACAGCCATGGCTCTTACCTGACAGTGGCATGCACCTGCATCATTTATATGTACCTCCCTGCTATATGGACAATCACACTATATGCCAAAGTTTGATTTGACACCTAACTTTAGATTCCATATGTTGTCTGACACTTTTTTTAAAAATATTTTTGCCTACAGCAGGTAAGAGCAAACTGCATTGAGCAATGGGGTATCCAAGTTTGAATTTCACTTTTAATATTTTTTTTCTTTATTATTTATTATTTTATTTATTTATTATGGAAACATTACAAGTTAATAAGAAATGTGGTTTTTCCTAGACTAGAACCCACCTTCACTAAATAACAGCCTTTTAAAAGAGAGAATTTTGCTGGAAGTACTTTTATTCTGCTTTTCCACATAAAGAGTACAAGGCAAAGGAAAAACAGGAATACAGATGGTTCAATGACAGGAACTGCAGTTCATAAGCTGTCTTCAGGCAGATGCCCCAAGTCATAGCAGTGCCACAATGGAGACCTTGGTGTCTGTGCACTTCAGAAACTCCAG
The DNA here is from genome assembly GCA_013401375.1 of Spizella passerina. Lineage (NCBI taxonomy): Eukaryota > Metazoa > Chordata > Aves > Passeriformes > Passerellidae > Spizella > Spizella passerina. The sequence goes on along the minus strand of WBNQ01047524.1, from coordinate 4,223 downwards.
AATAACTGTCACCACCCTGGTAAAACAGATTCTCTTACAAATAAGCTCTTTCAGGGAAGATATGAATCTCATCTTGAGTGACTCAGAGACCCGTTTAAGCACCAAAATGTCTTCTTTTCATTTTGAGTGAGGGTGGCAGACTCAATCATGGTGTCATGATTGCAGATTGCCAGTAGAAGCCAGTCACTTTCAGGCAATTTGGTGAGAAAGAAGAATCCCTGGTCAGGAGACTTTTTTTCCCTTTAAAAGAATGGGTCCTCTAGATGGCAATACAGAATGTGGCTTTATTTGCATGCCCCAAATCCACCTGATGAGGTTCTTTCTTCTGTGTGGATGATAGAGTCTTGTGAGCTTAGTCCTAACTTGGGTAGCCCATCAAACACGTACATTAAAACTTACTCTTAGTGAAAATTTCACACAGGTGCATGGTCTCCCCAGGTACTGGTAACGCTATGAAACTACCTGAGGTCACTGTGCAGTTCAGAGCTCTGAGAAGAACAGAAAACCTGAAAAAACCCTGAGTTCATGTCATTAGGACACCAGTTCTCCCAAGCAGTGCCTATACCAGTGAATCAAGGAGTGCCAGGGCAGTGGCAGGCACCCATCTACACTGACAATCCCTGGGGGGTCCCTGGTGCCATTGTAACCATCACCAAACAGCTGCCTTTCAACAATTCCCATGCATGAAGGAGCTATCACAGCCTTCAGCCAGACTGCATGGAACCACTCATCTGGAAAGTAAACTATTCTAGAATTATGGACAAGGCCTGACCACAGAAATATCTTGGCACTCTACAGGTAATCCTAATATTCCTAGGGGTGGTGCTGGAATATCCAAACAGAAACCCCTTGAGAAATTCACAGCTTACAAGGAAAATTCAAAATTTTGCAAGACTAACATTCACTCATAATAACAAATTCATCCTACTTTTTGCTAATCTGTTTTTATTTTGTCTGAGTATAGACCATTTTCAAGATTTACTTATAGCCATGGTCAAATTTTAATAAAAATCATTGTATTGAAATCAGAGCATACACATGTGCCTGAATTTGTAAAGCTGATCTACAATATTTTAGTAAGTAATGGGCTCTCCACCTTCCCTAATAAACACAAATATAGACAAACCCTACACTCCCCATCTGTCACCAATTCTAAAGGCTCTCACTATGACACTTTCCACTGATTCAAGATATGAAATAAAGATAGTAATATTTTCTGGGGGAAATCATGGATACCTTGGAAGATCATCTTAAAACCTCTGGGAAACAGAAATTCAGAAGCAGAAGGAAATGCTAGGTCCTCAGACATTCCTGATGTTCCTCAACACAACTCTGTTGTTCCTATTGACAGAGGAATAATTACAGCTTGAACTGAGATGAGGCAAACCTGCTCCTTTTTCTATAGCAGTACCCTGAAGGTCTTCTCGTCTTCCCAACATCCTACTTGATTTTCACCTTCCCACTTCTGGTCTATTGTCAAGAGACACAGATTTCCAGCTCCCAGTCTGCATTGACTGACTTGATCAAGAGATTCTGCTTCAAAAGACTGGGAGAAAGGTTTGAAGATATAACCTCCTGAGGTAACTGTCAGGTCTTGATCAAATCTTTAGTCATACCTCAAACTTTANGGTAAGCAAGCTTTGTCTTCAGATGAAGACTTTGCTATATTTTTTTACAGGATCTGTTTCATAACAGATCTCTATCACATGGCTGTTCAAAGAATTGTAATGAAACATTAAATTCCCAACAGAATTCAGGGGTCTCTGTGCTCAGGGAACAGTTCTGAGTATCTGAAATCTGTCATATTAAGCATAGTTTATGCCATTACAAAGAACAAGCACTTCATGAAGTGATCATAATGTGGTGACTTCCAACAGTCAGAAATATCTTTGCTTCCCACTACTTGAACCTGAAAATGTTTAATTTACAAACAGAATTGGCAGTCTAGAAAAATTTCAAAAATTCATGAGCAGCATCTCTGTGAGCACTCTCAGGTAACTCAGCACTTCCTATTCCCCTGCCTCCCTTCATCCCACTGAGCTACCAGCTGGGCGCCTCATGGAATCCACAGCCTGTCCTGTCTGACAGCTCCCTGGGAGATGGAGCAGACTGACACCCTGCCTTTCTCTGCTGTCTCTGTCTCTCTCTGACATATCTTAAACACTTCTTTGTTCCTAGAGTTAGTTCTTAATCATGGACTTGCAATCCATAGAGATTGATCCTTCCAGAGCCAAGTGGGCCAGTCTATTTCTTTTTAAAATCTTAAGTAAATAGTGTATTACCTTTTTAAAATCTTAAGTAAACAAGATCTCAGTACAGGAAATTCCTTTTCTCCACAGCAGAAAAGTTAACTTGAGAAGCACAGGTAATGGGGAATAATTAATGACTTTAAGTACCATTGTTGAAGGAAAAGAGAGTAACAGATACACTTAGTAGAAACAAATCAAATTAGAGGGAAATTGGCTGTAAATAAATGTAAGATACAAATTAGAATAAA
>WBNQ01047523.1:0-24689 GCA_013401375.1 Spizella passerina | reverse complement strand
GTCCTAAGCCTCTAAAAGTTTATACTGCTTCCAATTACTTTTCATGCGTGACTATGTGGCAGGGAATACTTCATTATACCAGGTCACCAACTTTGACATCTCTAACCTCACTATAATGGCCCTTTTTGTAATGTACCAAAATTGAAAATCAGTTTAGTTTATGTTCTCACTAGGTTCATGGCTCTGGTGCCTAATATATTGCTGACTTGTAGGTCAGCATTATTCCCTAGTGAGGAATATTAAATAGCCACAGCTTATATTAGAAGGGGTGAAAAGGTCCAGCTCCAGTCTGCTGTATAGTTCAGATTCATTAGTGCTTTAAAAACTCCTAAGTTGCATAATGTTTCCACTTATCCATGAAATTGAGGCATGATTCATATCACAGGCATCTTTAAATGATTTGTAGTCCACTATTTAAGTATGTATTCCACATAAATAAATACTTCCTGAGTTTGTATACATGATTTGTGCTAGTCAGTATCATAAAAGAGGCACAATAGTGCCTGACCTTTATTAATGTGGCAAGAAGTTCCTAGATCTAATGGAAAACCCCCAAACAGCCAAGAGGAATGGTGTAATACAAAGCACCTCTGTTTGGAAAAGGCATTTTTGGAGCTTATCAAAGTGTGAATGTTACTTCCTCGCATCAAAAACTTCTGTTCTTTCCACTCCCAGTACTCTTTGTGCCTTCTAAAAATTTCATTTCAGGGCTGTGTTGTTAAAATTAATATTAGCATGTGGGATACAGTGTTTGACTGCTGATAGCTGGGGTGCTCCTTGAACCTGCTTGTGCCTGAGCTCTGTTTGTGAGACAAGTTGGACTGGAGCTCTGGGCTTTGCTTTACCACTGAGCGCACCTGCCTTCAGCAGCAAAACTGCTTTTGGGCCTTTCATTTAGCAGAGTAATGCTGGAAAGGAGAGGCTGTCTGGAAGATGAAGGATGACAGTTGTTCAGAAAAAAACCCACATTCTTTCTCTCACCATGATGCATCTCCAATGTCTGGTAAATTACTTGCCAGAAAACAAAAGATGCTGAGTTTAAAAAAGCTACACACTCCATGTTGCACAATTCTCTGTGCAACAGCCTGTGGGGATCCCCTGAGGGCTGTCCATAGGCAGACTGAGGGCTGCAGAAGGGAAGGAAGCAAGGAACCATGCCTTCACCTCCAAGATCCTCCCTCCAGCACAAAAACCTCCACAAAAAGGTGCACACCTTACTCAGAATGTGTGACAGCAGTAGGTTCATCACGCTTTTGGTATCATTACACTTCAAGATTAATGTGATATTTTAATCTCTAATGTGGGTGGGATTAGTTCTTTTAAAGTTATTGGAACCCAGCATAAGTGAAAACACTATCAGATCACAACCTTTCAATTGTATCTTGTTATAAGCTTGGTAAAGGAATTGCTGAGTGAAATTATACAAGCTGATTTATTTGAGTCAGATGAGACAGTGATCTCAGCAGACTGTTGGCTGTTGTGTATGAATCTGTAGGAGTCCCAGCTAAAGAACAGAATAAGAAAGTTTTTAGTTTTAATCTCTCTGACGTCTTTAGAAAAGAAAAATAGCTGCACTTAAAGAAAAGGTACTTTCTGCAGAAAAAAACCCCAAACCAACAACCAAAGTCTTTGCATACTATGTGTTTTTCTCTTTGAACCATAAAATTTCTTCATTGTCCCTTAACTGCTTTTCTCTTGTTTCCTCAAGGTAAAAACTGAAGCAAAAGACTACCCACATAGATAATATTTTGTTTTATTATAATGATGGTGGACATTTTCAGTTTCTCTCAAAACATTGGAGTATGTGTTGGAGCTTTTTATTTTAAAAAAAAAAAGTGTTGTTTCACTGAAACAGACAGCTGAATTTGTCATATGGATATTTATATTGATCAATATATTATGGATATTTATATTGATGTATTTCATTATGTTCTTGAATTTTGATTCAATAAATATACTGCTTTGCTATACTGTCAATTCCTCTTTCTCCCCCTTTTCTTTTTCTGCTTTAAATTTGTTCTCCCTTCCCTCTGTTGCCATGCAAAATTGCCTAAAGGACATCCAAGCCATTAATGTGCACGTGGGTCTCAACTGAGCAAAACAAGCTGCCTGGTGTGCAGACAGACTTTTCAGCTCAAACATCTCAGCTAAATCTCCTCTGTGACATTGTGTAGGCAATCCTGGAGTCTTGGAGCACGTTCCCCATGCAGTGTCCTGCACAATGACCTTGTTTTCCACAGCTGGGCCCAACTGCATTTCCCTCACAGTCCAATTGCCTCACAGCTTCTGGGTTGATGACACGCAGCTCTGGACTCACCTCTTTCACGAGAAAGTATTTCAACTTTTCCCATGGAAAAAAATGCCACTTGGCCCAAGTATCCTGACTTCCCTACGCATCTGTCAGAAAAATTTCCTTAAAAGCTTGTTTTCTTGGGCAACAAGGTGAGAACACTGTCCTTTTTCTCTCTTTTCTTTCCAAAAACTTATATCCAGTACATCTCAATAGTCAGAAACAAGGCAGAACAATGGACTCCACATGGGCACAGCAGTTGCCTATAAATGACACTGATGCTGGTCAGAACAGATGACATGGCAGGCTGAAATGTTCACATACAACTATAAACAAACAATCAAAATCATTACTGCAATTTGAGAACCAGCTAGAGACTACTTGGACATAAATCACTTTGAACAGAAACACAAAGAAAATATTTCTGAAATGTTGGCTGGCAGCCACCTTAAAAAAGGTCGTTTTTTTTTTTTTAGGTGGACCATATGGAAAGGCACAACACTTCTGGCTAACATCTTTTTTTTCCCTGAAGATCACAATACTTTCATTCAACGCTGTGGTTTTTTCTGCACATTAGAATGTGTATTTATGAGCAAAATAACAGCTAAAATTCTCATTACTCTTCATGATTTCACAATTATGGCTGCTGTACATGACCTTCCCAGCCACAATACTGCACTAATCTGCCAGTGCAGGAGTCTCCCACCATGACAGGGCCTGCTGAGTGTTCCTGTGAGGGTGTTTTGGGGAGGACGTGGGCCTGGACAAGGGGCAGAACCAGCTCCCAGAGGCTTTGGGAACTGTGAGAAGAAGTGTTAATGAAAGGTTACCTATTGAACTGGGGACCAAATTTCCCATCTGGGTTCAGTTTTGAGACCCACCTGTCCTGCCCTGTCTGCATCAGGCCACTCACATGGCTGGGCTCAGATTGGATCTGCTCCAAGGACTCCAGAAGTGCTGTCATCCAACAAAATGCTTTATGAAGCTCATGGTGGTGCTTTCTTCTGTCAGCCTCAGGCACAACACAGGCTTTTGCAAAGAAGAAGCCTGATCTTCTGCCATGGTGGCCGCTGAGGGTCACCCCAGGAAGCTCCAGGGAAAGAGAAGGGCAAGCAGGGATGGGTGAGGAGCAGAAGAGGGCAGTGTCTGGGTCACTCATGGCACGAGGGCATCAGATCTAAACTGCTCACATCACAGAGCAATTAGAAATGCCATTCAGTAGCTGCAAGGAGACTTTTCTGTGCTTGTCACGCTTTTCTCTGGTCCCTGATACTTCAGAGGGAGAGAGGGCAAAGATACTTTCTCATCCATCCACCCTTCTGGTGTCAGTGTGCAGGCAGGGACACCCAGATGGGGCTATACCCACTGAGGGGAGAAGATGGGACCCAGCACCCTTTGTCATGCAGGATGGCAAAGTTTGCCCTGACTTTCAGCTGTGCCTAATATGGGCAGCCCTGCTCTGTCACAGCCTGCAGAAGGTGGCACTTTTGCCTTACGTGTTCCTGTCACACTGTGTACCCTGCAGCACAGTGACGCAAGGCCCAGGAAAGGGCAGCCCTCGTGCATTTGGTGAAATTATTGCTGCACTACAAAAAAAGTCCCCATTCTAAGGTTGTGGTATTCTTGACATTTCTTTAAAGCGAACTGCAATGCACGCTGAACAATGTTCAGAGTCCTGCTGAGGCTTCAGTAACTTAATTATGCTTTATTCTTTCTAACCCACCCACATACATGCTTTACCAATTTAAACTTTTTATAGATCCTCCTAAAGTATTTTCTGCTGTTAACATCACACTTGTTTTTCTCACTCCAGTCCTTTCTCAAGTACAGGGTGCCTTCTTATGTCTGTGTAATGCTGTGCAAGATGGTTTCCATACCCCAGTGCGGAGCAGACCTAAAAAGAAGAAGGAAGGAGAAAAAGAAGAACTTTACCTTGTGCCACACCTCTGTCTGGCTCTTCTGTATGAAATATACAACACTGATTTAGGAGCTTTGCTTCTTGCACGCCAATAAATTACTGGAAGCAGATATAAAAAATGCAAATGGAATCATACTTTATTGAAAACTGAAGTGCTTATAACTTAAGGAAATTGTTACAAAGCAGAACGAATGCTAATTGTACAATCAGTTCCAGGCACACACTCCTGCAAGTGTAAAGACAGGGTCTTGCTTACAGATCAAGTTCGTATTCCCTGTGTTGGACACTGTGATTAAATACATATATTGATATAATTAAGCAATATAAAAACATATTTCAAATGAAGCATCAAAAAAGCCATACCAACTTACCTTTCAAATCAGGAATAATTGGAACCATTTTGAGCCCTATTATTTTCAACTGTTAGACAATAGCTGATTCCAATGGGATCTGTATCACTGAAAGGCCGTGCAGTGTTTGGCAAGACAAAGTTCAGATCCATGTTAAGCTAATACATCCATTCATCTTCGAGACTTTCTTCCCCAGCTAAAATTCTCTTTTGTTTTTAAGTAGTATCACAAATCCCTCATCAACTCAAAAACATATTCCCTAGAATAGCATTTCAGGACTAACAGCAAAACTTGGAGACTGGAAAATAAAATGCTTGACTTGCATAGTTGATAACTGCCACCTTTTTCCATAAGATTCTTGTGCTGAGTTGAGCTGATTATAAAATAAAAGGAAGGAGTTTCCTAGAAAGATGGAAAAGCTGTCCTAAAGAAAGATGATTTTTTCAGATCGAAAATACAAGAGTTGGATTCTATTTTCAAATCAAAATCCTAAACTAATCAGTTTTACATAAAAAAAGAGCAACATGCAAAATACATGTTGTTTTTCTATTAAGGAAAATGATTTCTGGCAGTTTCAGGAATTGAGATAAGGGGCAATGGAGACATGAGCAAATGTCTTGGCATCACTTGGTGTGAGCTTGGAGCTCTGCCGAGCCACATTTCACAGAATCAGAGCTCAACTGGCACCCTGTGTAATCTTTAGCTAGTGCACACATTGGAGCTCAGGCTTCCCCTTTCCATCATGATGTTACCAACAATAATGATTGTTCCACTTCAGTGTGGCACAGAAAGTGGGGAATACTTGGGAAGTTACATCCAGAGGCAGAGTAATGCATATCTCCACTGGAAGCCATAGCGAGGTGCTCATTTAGGCTGGTCATGAAAATGCAGTAGGAAATCAGAGTCTGTAAACAGCTTGGGCACAATAAATAAAGCACAATCCACCTTCTCTACTTTAAGCCTTCTCTCTCTCTTCAGGCTTAAACCCATTTTCACTGTGCAGCACCATTTTCAGCATTGTACAAACCCATTTTCATTAGAGCTTACTGTATGCTGAGCTGAAGAACATGACAGTAGATTCTGTTGGAGGTAGGCACTGGATGGGAGAAGTGAATGCCCATTTCTGGTTATGTGCAGGTTTATGGAATTCTGAAGTTAACCCAGGAGCACAGTGGGGTGTGAGGAAGCCAAGCCTCAGAATTACTGTATGATACTGCATGGAATTATTTTTTCATACAGAGGGAAGGAAGATTTCTTTAGAAATTACAGTTTATTCTCTACAAAACAGGAAAGACTTGCCTCAGGCAACTGAATGAAGCATCAATTGCCATTTTTATTCTTTTTTTTCCCTGAGGGGATATAAGGCAATGAGTCAACTTTGATTCTCCCCTCAGTCCCACTGTCAGAGAGGCTGCCAAGTATATATTGGGTTCCCAAGGGCAAAAGGCCTTCAAGCAGATATTTGTGATACTTATCCCTGTGGCTAGTGCTGAAAATTAAAGACACATGATGTTCAAACCCAAAACAACAAGCATAGCTTTCCAAAGACAACCAGCTGCTTCACTGGGAACTGCCAGAGCAAACAATTAGGGATACAGCAAGGATATTCACACGACCTGCTTTCTCCAGGACAGTTTGGAATTCTCTGCCATGAGGAGAGACAACTTTGATATTTCAGAAAAGTGATAAGATTATTAATTACTGGCTTTGTCCAGCTTGGGAAGTAAGGCTAAATACCTTTTTGGAAGAAAAATAGCTGAAGCTTCCTCAGACAGCACGGCAGTTCATTAAACATACATTGCCTGAACTGAACATGAATTAGACTCTAAATGGCAAATTACCATTGAAGACAAGCTGTTTAGGAGGTTAACCATCACTATCAAAACTGAGGGGACCTGAGTATTTTTTATCAAATGGTTTTATAAATGAAAGTGGTAGAGATGGACACAAGGTTCCAAATTCAGCCTCTTTCTGCTAAAATTCATGTGGGTGCAGAGCCTGCTTTGCTGGTGTGCTCTACATGCATAACACCCCCATCACTGTCCTAAAATTAAGAGAGGCAAAGTAGAGTCAGCTGTGCTCAGGGGAATCACTCCTGAGGTAAGACTGAGCATTGAACCTGTTACATAAAGCAAACCACCTCCTATGCTAGCTTGTGAAAGAACTCCAAAACGGACATTGCTAGAATTCCCTAGAGAATTTCTGTATATCATCTTTTCATCTTTCAATGCACTTGACTATACTGTGCTTCTTCCAGGGAATATCACTTTATCTCAGTACTTGATGGTTATTGAATAAATCCTACAAAATTAAAATAACCACAGAGTTTTAAAAAAATGCACAGTTCTTCACATATGTCAATGACTTGGCAGAAATTGCAGAAAATGTTACAGAAACAAGAACAAAACTATTTGTTGGTCACAGCTCCAAAATCCCATAAAAACTGCTGCCAGAGAAACACCATTGAAGCTGAAAAACATGAGATTTCTAAAATGCAGTACTTAAAGAGGATAACAACAAATTAATTGGGCACCAGCTGCATAATCAGATGTTCAAATTCATATAAAGTTTTTCACTATGGATGGCAAAGCATCAGGACATGAACATTGTCTAAACCTCATCTAACTCTTGACCTAGACAGTGACCAAATCTTGTGAGGGCATGACTTTCTACACAATTTCTAAACTCCTTGGTTCTATCTTGGTTGAACACTTCCATGGAAATAATTCTTTCTGCAAAGCTGTTAAATGCTGCTTGCTATTTCACTGAGTACTACCTTATCACCCAAGCTGTGTTGTGTTCCACTGTCAGTTTCAGAAACCTGTCTTGGCAGTGACAATTCTATCTCAGATCTTACCAGAATATTATCACAGGGACCTAAATGCAAACAAGAAGAGTGTGCCTCACCAGAGGTTCAGCAAAAATGGGTTTTAAATTTATAGTCATTCAAATGTTGTTGGTTTGAAAAATTATCCAAGTAAGTGGAACAGTATTTATGTTCCTCCAACAAAGCTAAAATACTAATCAAGTAATCTATGGGAGAGAAAGAGAACAAAAATATAAAGGACAGGGTAAAAACAAAAAAGAAATTATTGTATCTGTACCACTAATTATTAATTTTATAGATAAAGCTAGATGAATAAAGATGAAAAGAATGCGAGGAGAAAAATACATTATTGCACAAGATACAAGCAGAGATCACTGAGGAGCTGATCTTTAGACCTTCTCCCTGATCATTTTAAATGATCTCATATGAACTGCCCACAAGTGAAACTGCCAACTTCACCTCCATTCAGTGCATATTTGAGCCAGGCTTTTACTGATGCGTTTCTGATTTCTGATCAGAATATTTTTTGCTTTGCCCTTCTGCTAGTAACATTTGGCACACTGCTGAGCTACTCTATGAAAAACACAGATATTAAATTACTGATGGGAGGGGAATGAACAGTTCAACTGAACAACAGAGATGCTTGAAAACCAAAAATTCTTCATAGGGGATAGTGAGAAGGTGTTATTTCCTAGGTTAGTATTTTCAAGATAGCATTTCTTAAGATGAACTTTCTTAAATAGATTTTTTGGCAATTTTAAAAACTCAGCATAATACCAAACCAGTTGTCTTTTCTATTCTAGAGTAGCACCTTCTGAGAAAGGGTGGAAAGGTATGTTTTGTAATGGATCTTTCCTGAGTTGTAGAGGCAGAGCTGTCAGTGCTGTATTTGAGAGCAGGCAGAGAATGATGGCTTCCAGTAAAGATTTCAAAACCATTGAATCCACTTTAAGAAAACTTCTGAAACTTGGACTTTTCCTGTGAATATATGGTCCATGTCTCAAAAACATAAACCTACATAACTCAATCAAAAGCATAAAATCAACAATAAAAAGCCATTCAGCAGGAGGAGCACTGTTCCTAGGATGTTTGTAGAAAATGAAAGCCAGCTTTGCACTCTTTCTCTGCCTGCTGAAGCATGCACTTTGGGTGCCTCTGCCTGAATACACTGCATTCTGGCAACATGGCAAGAAGCCAATAAGATAAAACATCCCATGAGGTCATATTTTGTGAATCAGAACTTTCCCAAAGAGTACTGGTAATACAACTGATCTAGAAATTAGTAAAAAATATCAGCAGTTTCCATCTTTAATAGTTCAACTTATCTTTGAACTTATTTACCATCATCTAATGTTATATGAAATTAATAAAAGTTATAAATGCAACAGCTAAAACAGTACTGAAGAACTGGACTGGATAATTAACCTGTTTAGGTACCTGGATGAGTAATGCATTAGCTCTGAATGCAAATATAAAGGGACAGAATTCTGCTGGTGTTATACAACCATAAATCTGGAACAACCCTTCTGAGGCCCCTGGAAATTCTAAAATGTTATAGGAATAAAGCAGAGCTCAAAATCTATCCAAACTCACTGTAATGCCATAATTCCTCCCTAAACTACATGAGAATATATGTATTTACAGGCACAGAAATGGCAAGATTACAGAGAGAAATTAATTTTAAAAAATTATTTGAAAGGAAAAAAAAACTGCAGATATTCCAGCATGAACCCTTTGGAGTTTTAAATAATAACACCTAACCAATTTTTCATTTTCTTTCAAGTTGACAAGCAGGTTGCGCTCCTAAATTATCTCTGGATGCTATATTCAAAGTCTGTAAACAATGAAATCTAATTAGATTGGTTTGAAAAATGTCTGGTGAAATACTTATGATTAAATTATTTCATCTGTAGATTGGGGCAGCAAATTTCCCAGGGTTGTAAAAAGTACCTACGTTATAATGTGGATCAAAGTATTTGCCATGTAAAATGAGAAACAGGCCAGCACAAAACTGACAGAATTAATTCACAGTATACACTTTTCCATCATAGTAAATGCTGCTTCTGTGCACTGAGCCATCAGTAATCTCAATTCTTTTTCCAGTAAGTACTACATTACTGGTTGCATCACTTTGTCCTTTCAGGGTTATTGTACTTTAGTTTACCTTGTGCTTTACACTTCCTCTGCAACCTGCAGTTTAACAGATTTTTATGAAGATGCAACTACATGAAAAGAAAAGTATTGTTATGTCTTCATAGTAAAAGCTCTTGAGCCAAAGACCTTTAATCTCCTGTTGGCTACATACATTAAAATTCACAGTTTCTGCACTGCTTCAGAGCATTGCTATGATATTTCTGTGTCACCATAAATAAATGTTCCTTTGTGGAAAATACTTAGTCAAGCTAATGATTTCTTATTTTTTATTTAATCCTCACTGTCACTGCAGAGCCTGAAATACATGATAAGGAAGTAGTAAAAATAACAACAGCAGCGTCTATCCATAGTGCACTGAAAACAGCCCTTCAGATCCTGTGCAAACAGCTTCTGGAGAGAAGTAAAAAAAACCTCTGCTCTATTCCTGCAAGGGGCTTTGAGAAACCTGGTCTAGTGAAAGGTGCTCCTGCACATGGCAGGGGCATTGGAACAAGTTGATATTTAAGGTCCCTTCCAGCAGAAATCATTCTGCAAACGTTAAATGTAATTCCATTACATTAATTCCACATGTGCTTGCACCCAGCCCAGGGACCCAGAGATAATAGGGTAACATTAATTCACCTGCATGGTTCCTGCCTTGGCATATGGAAAGGGCTGTCTGTAAAACAGGGACTGTAATCTGGATTTCACCATACCTCTCACTATTAGTCAGACACCTCTTTCTCTCCCTATTTGTATGAACTGCACACAGAAAACTTGTTATCTTCAAAGAAAAATCAAGGACCTCACTTCTCTGTTAATGCAGCAAATTACTGAGCTAGTCTTGAGCCTCCTCCACATTTTTGTTACTGGCTTGTAGTTTGATCCTTATTGGCATCCAAATGTTCACTAAAGATGAAGTTGAAACTTTTGTCTTGAAACTGGCAGAGCTGCTCCAATTTCTCCACTAGTTACGCAGAAGAAAAATACTCAGAGTTAAAGAGATGCTCAGTTGCTCTTTTAGATGAACTCCCTCTCTTTTCTTGGTCATTTGCTTTAGCTATATGGAGCAGTACTTAAGGAGTGAATGAAAGAGATGCAGGAACACAGTTTGAAATTAATTAAGGCCCAAAGCCTAAAATCAGATTAAAGATGATTTTCTGGATATGGATTTTGTTCTGTCCCTCTCCAGACAGGATCCATTCTCCCAACAGTGGTCCAGCCAGCAGCCATTGACATGGACTACCTGCTCCAGTGATATTCCCCCAGCTAACTCCCCCAGGCCAGCTGCAGAGAAGAGTCAAAATCTGTGAGAATTTGAGCATTTTGCAAAGGTCCAAGGATCCTCACAGACTGGGTGAAGCCAGAGACTCCTCTGCTGCAATGGCAATGGATTCTGAATTTGCTCAGAGAAGGAAAGGATCAAAGTATTAATCTAGGCTGCCCCAGGAAGAAAGAGACTAGATTGAGAAGATCCTTCTCAAATTTTTAGATCAGATTGAATGTCAGTATATTCATAGGACATGGGACACTATTGCAGATGATATATATTGAAAGTGCTCTCCCTTGCTGAAGCTTGAAAAACGTGAGGGTAGGTGCTTCAAAACACAACATGCAAATGTGAAAGCAAGTAGATCAAACCTAAAATAAGAAAGAAAAGAACAGGCAGTGTGAGTTTCTTTGCACCTGGTCTAAGCTGTAGGCTGCTTTACTGTTATCTGAATGGGATCAGATATTGTTGGTATAGCAATATGCAAACATCATGTTATACATGCCCATAGTCTCTTTCACCAGCTGGTGCTTTGCAATATTACAAATCACCATTTCCCCTCTATGACCTTTCTTAAACAGTCAGCAATCTAAAAGAGGAATTCCTTGCACAGGGAATTTTATACCAGATGAAAAAATAAAGAGGATTCATGCAAATCTTATTCCCATGTTAAATAGAAGGGCACAACAGAGATGATACAGCTGAAACTCTCCTTTGGTACACTGTGACCTTTCTTGAGGAATTCAATTATTTATTTTATAAAAATAAATCCAACTGTGTCCTGAGATATCCATAAGTGAAGCAAACTACACCTTCTGACTTGAAAATGTTAGAAATTAAAATCTGTCAATCAGTACTATTATATAACAATATTAGAGCTACTCTCTCATTTTTTTCTCTCTAATAAACTACTGGACAACCAGCCAAAAGAGCTCTTGGAAAAGTCATTTATAAACAACAGTGAAACCCAAAGTTAGGTGCAATCCTATGGACAAGGGCTCCCTCTGTGCAAGGACACTCCCTGTCACAATACAGCAACAGTGTGCCACTGTGAAAAAGGCCAGCAGTGGGAGGAAACATAAAACAAATTAGCCCTCTCCCCTTTCCACCAGTAAATCCATCTGGTAACAGCTGTTACCTATCCAGTTTATACAATCTCTTCTCCAAAATCTTTGATGTCCAGAAGACTGGAAAATCTAATAGTGTCTTGGAAAAGAGGATAACAAAAATATTGAGAAAGTAATAAAAAACACAAACAATTCTCTCACTGCAACACTTGGTGAGAGAGAAAGTTCTTCAGATCTGGTTAGTTCACAAACTCTTTTATAAACCAGTCATGAATGGAGGAAATTTACTATTCGTGGCTGCAGAAATAAAATTTAAGAAAAGGACTTGCTTCTTTCAGCAATCTTGAGAACAGTGATATATTTTCATTTCCTTTCCCAGGGACAAATACAAAATGAGAGTTTTGATGCCTCCTCTGGAAGTCTGGAGTTTACAGCCAAGGCACAGTTCAGTCCATTAGCCCAAGGAGTTGACTCGCCATTACATCAGCCATGGTGGAACGGCACTTGTGCAATGAAGGTGGTAATGAGCTAAAAAAATAAATGACGATATCTCTGCTTCTACTAGATGGCCAAACTGGCCAGGAACCCCAAGGTCTGTGGTCAGGCACCAGAAGTGGAGCAGCTTGGCTGCTACCTGCCATGCCAGGACTTCCCAGCTGGAGAGGTGACATCCCCAGGGAGGCACACCAAGCCCAACCCCGCTGGCAACGACATAACTGCTCTCTTTGGCTGCTGAAAGCATCTCTTTGGGATGTGCCACCCATGACATATGCCCCACAGTAGTTGAACGAGGAATGAGAGTCCTCTCGTGTCCCTTTTGCCCCAGACAAGGAGTTGCAGTGTTGTGCAAAGCTGCCCTGCCCGGAGCGTGCCAGCAGGATGTGAGCGCTGCCGCCGCTCCCGCTGGGTCCAGTGGCTGCCCAGGGCTGTGCTCAGCCAAGGCCTGGCCCGTGGAGAGGGAAACAAACGGCAGCACCTTCTGGGAAACGGGGAGGGGGCAACTCTCCAGGCACCTGTTGAAACAAGATTAAAAGATTTAGGTTGGGAATGCCAATGTGCTTTTCCTGCACGGATCCTGCCGGCACAACTGCGGTACCTAGGGGAGTTTGCAAAACTTCTCACAGAGTGGATCACTCTGGCTGCTGTAAAATCAGAGTTGTGCTCATACCAGATCAGATATGCAAAGTGAGAGAATATTAATTTTGAATACGAACTTTGAAGCTCTCCCTGTAGCAGTATCATTCACCTACAGCTCCTGTGCACACAAATCTCCCCAAAAGGCACATCGGTTACACATCAGATAGTACCCTCAGAGCCTACTTTTTTTCTTCTGTTTGGAGATTGCTCAGTGCAAACTCTCATTAGCTTATTTTTGTTTAAAATAACTGCAAAATGTCTCTCTGGTTTTGAGGGGGAGGAAGGTAGAAGGAGGTGGGGGGGACACCAATGTATTTTAGATTTTAAGTGAAAAAGCCCATCCAAAGTGCAAAATCTTTCAAAGGCAGACTTACACTCTGTGAAACTTGGTTGTGACTGCTCTCTGTAACTTGTACCACACTCTGCCTCCTTCACCCTCTGACACATAACAAGAAAACTGGATTCAAAATGAGATTGCACCATGGTGAATTCATTCCTTGAATTGCATCGTAAGTTTCAGCAATACACAGCGTGGGAACACGTCGATTAGCTCTCGCTTTGAAGAAATTGGATTTGCAAAGGTCAGCAGTGGCTCGGCCCATTTCTCAGCAGATCTCTGGCTTGCTTTTCATCCTGGGACTAGCAGGGAGGAGGTCAGAGAGGAATGACAAAAAGAGCTTTTTGAAGAGAGCCCAAAGAATCTGACTGTGCTCTCAGCAGTGTGGAGATTTCTTTTGCTCAAAGCTAATAGAAAGGTAGATTTTAAACCAAATTTATGGGAATAATTTTCTAGTTTTACTTTACATATTAAACAATTAATTGTTTTGGTATAAACTAAGAAATGCTTTCCAATGTAACTTTTAGTCTGGCAAGAGCTGCCTGAAGCTAATCTGCAGAAAAGCCTGCTCGCCCTCCCCCATCCCTCCCACTTTTTGTGCAAAAGGGTTCAGCCAGCCTGGAAAAGAGGTAGAAAGAGGCAAAGCTCAGCCTCCAGTGGAAGTGTGAAATCCAAGAAATATGTGCTCTGTATTTCTCCTCTGAAACATGTTTCCCAGTTGTTTCGTTTGCTCCTGTGCCAGTGCACTGAGACAGAGGTAGCTTCATTACCCTTTTGAGCCAGAAAATTCACAAAATATTTTGGCCACTCTCTGCACCTTATTAACAGAAACTGGACTTTCCTTCTGCTGCTGGCAGGGCAGGGTGCTGGGAGTGTGTGATCAAGGCGTTTCAGCGGCTGTCACCAACATTCTCCTAAGGCTGGCAGTGAAGGATTCCTCCTGGATCCTGAACAGAGATTTGCTGTGGCCACTTACACTGGAAAGCCACAAAAAAGGGAAGGAGGTGGGGAGAAAAAAAAGAAAGCAGGTTAGAAAGGAATCTAAAAATACCAATACCAGCAAGCCTGAGTCCCTTCACCTCTAAATATTAAACATTTCTTGCAGAAATACAGAACTCACAGACTGAAACATATCTCCTAGAAAACTGGGAATAATGGACTCATCTGCTTTGTTAGTGTATTTTCTTTGGCAGCTCACTTTCTCTTGTATTAAAGCTTTGCAATGTGGAGAAGGAGGAGGCAGAATAGCTCCAGCTGCTGTTGCAGCTCTCCTCAAACTGTAAAAATTTGCTTTTCCTTAGTCTTCCAACAAGTAACACAGCAGCATTCTGACATAAAAATATAATTTAGAAAATATCCAAATCATAGAAGGTCAAATCTTGATGCTCTGTTGGTTCCTATTAAATAGCCAGTACTAATCCAGGTGGATTTTTCTTGTTATTAACTGAGCAATACTGACCTTTGCCCTTGCTAATTTGACTCAGAAAATTCCCTCTGAGTCTGTCCCAGGAATGCCCAGAGCTCTGGCTGCTGCAGAAGGTGCCAGCAGGAGCACAGCAGAAATACTGCTGGAGGAGGGGCATGTACAGCATGTGCAAAAGAGATGTAGGACAGAGTGTGTTAGGCAGATGAAAATGAAAAGGGTGTGGTTATTGTCAAACTGAAAGATGAGTGATGTTTCTGTGACCTAAGAGGAAGTAATAAATGCTGGGTTTAGGCTTTTAGTGAAGAAATGGCTTGTTCACCTGCTGCTTCACAGCCTGTGTCAGACTTCCATCAAAATCTAATCACCTACACTAGGTGACTCACAGAGTGAGCCTATGGAGATGGATAACAACTCTGCCCAGGAGTTTGGGCCAGTTCCCCTCATAAGTGTTGTCACAGATCCTAAGCCAGACCTTGGAATTTCTAATTACCTCACATGCCAGCAACTCTTTAGAAGCATCTTCACTTTCCAGCCACAGAGACAGAAGCAAGAAGGGGATCTGAGTAAGGTTCTGCAGCTGAGGGGATCTCTCTTCTGACATAGCATTTTGCTAAATATTAGATCCCATCTAGAGGCTTTGTTGAAGCATCCTTTCTAGGAATATAATTTTTAGTCTGACAGATTTCCACAACATTTGACCTGAAGAAGATTGTGATTTATGGACACATATCTCACTGCAAATGTTTATCTGAGTAGTTCAGGTAAATATCCACCTAACCTAGAGAGTTTAGGCATTAGGACATGTATCTGGATTACCTGTGCACAGCTGTTCATGGTCAGCCATCAAATCCCAGATCCAGCTTCTTTTCTCTATTTAGCATACTCTTGTCTCTGTTTTCATTTTAATATCTTTTATATGCGATGTTTCTATCAACACTTACTTCAATATTCTTCAGTGGAGAAAAGAGTCCCTGTCACACCTTTCACATATGAATAATCTTGGTAACTGAAAACACAATTATGAGGTTTAACTTTGTTTTTTGCAAAAACAAATCATAGAAAGTCAGAAGGTTAAACAGCTACAGTTGAGGGTACCTTGCTGAGCTGCAATAAAAAAATAAAAGATCATTCTGAACACATAGTTTTTTATTAAAAGAGAATGAACATAAATTACAGCTGCTGAATGTAGCCATTCTTTTTATGAGGTGTTTCCCTATACCCATATATGATTTCTACATATAAATTCCCTGTTGGACTGAAAACTCCTCACATCGAACTGGTGCTTTGCTTAATAAATTGTCCACAGAATCAGTATTTCATTTCGGATGTAAAAAGTTCATTAGGGAAAAAAAAGCATCTCCATGTCCTGGTGGAAAGCAATACCAGACACTATTCAAGCTAAAAAAAGATCTGCCTGCAGATTCTGTAGCATTTTTCCTCTGCTTTTCTATTTAATTATTTTCCATAATTTAATAAAATCCAATATAACATAGCATACTATAACAGTGCCTGCAGTAAAAACCACTTAGTCCAGAGCAGAGAAAAGCAAATCTATTCCATTGAGGATTTCAGCATTTTGAGTTTTGTTTCCTTTAAAACTTTCTTGAAGAAGGGCAACTAGCTCTGAAACAGTGCAAGAACAGAAACCCTGAAGTCCTCTGCTGTGAAAGAGCTTGTTTTATGGAACAAGCCATGCACTGTGGAAGCCTGGAAACTGCTCCAGATCTGCCTACTGAGGGCTTCTCACCAGAGAAAATCACTTCAACCAGCATCAGATGTTCCATATGGGGTGCTCAGCTGAGAAAGCACTAAAAATACGAAATTGTAAAAACTGTCCCCAGAGCACATATGAGAACCCACACTGATGGTTACCTTTGTTACTCCATGCAGAAAAGAGGCAATGCTGAACTAACCTGGATGGCCATGGATTCAGGGTCATCTGCTGCTGCTCTCATTCTGGAAGCACAGCTGTCTCCTCATGACACCAGGGAGTTCAGCAGAGACTGGGTGAAGAACGTGCTCCTGAGATACCCCCTTCCCCAGAAAAAGGCTTGGTTTGACAAAGTGCTGGATGTGTGTCAGAACCTGACAGAAGGGGGACATTTTTAGCAACACTTCACTGAACCAGTGTGCCAGAGTGTGGTCCCTAAAAGCACAGTTGCTTTCATTCCCATAATTTACTTTCATTTGTCTTTTTCAAAACCTTCCCTAATTAAGCTTAATTGCCATGCAGTGACACATTAGTGCAACATTCTGTCCACTTATGGACCACCCATAAAATCCTTCATAGCATTAATCCCAGAAAGTGGTAGACTGCTTGTTTTGTTTTGTTTTCTAATGTGCATAAGTGCCTATAATGCACAGCAATGGCTTTTTGGAACTGATACTTGACTGATTATCATGAAAAAGATTCTTAGTTTATGTCAAAAAATCAGAGAGGTCAGAAGGGTGTTTGTGTTTTGGGAAAAACAAGCATTTATGATGATTTGGAGTCTAGGAACTCTGGTGCAGAACTCAGGCCTGGAAATTCCCACCTCTTTGTTATACTTAACTCTTTCTTAGGACAGTTATGAGTTAGACCATAACAATTTGGATACCTTTAGCTTTGTGAGTCAGTCAGGTTCTCTGCCTCACGTAAGTCTTCAGTGAGTCTTCATCCCAAGAAGCAGTGATCCCATGACCTCATGCAACTAATGCAAATAATCATCTTAAAATATTGACAAAAGCCTAGTCTGGAGGATGCTTCTAAGTAGTTTGTAGGAGCTGAAACCTAACAGAATATTTAGAAATAGTAAAACAAGAACAACAAAACAAGAACACACAATCACAGGGATGTCAGCTGAAATATTCTTGCAAGCAGCTGATTATTCCTTAGAATTGCAGTTTATCTGAGTGCGATAACTCCCATAATGTACAAGGTCAAGAAGATCCTTGAATTTCTAGGATGCTGAAGTAAAAGATGCAAGTACCAGGTACCTCAGAAAAGTGTTGGGTGGGCTGAAAATTCACACAACTAGAAGGACAACAAACCTAAAAGACAAGAAAGAAGTAGTGTTAGAGAATAAAATTAAAACTTCTGTAGCAAAGAGACAATACCACAACTTGTAACAGAGAGATATAACATAAGGGAATTTCAGCCACACTCACTTTGGTGAGAGACTCAGGGAGCTGGAGATCATACCACATGACTAAACTTAATTTACCATTTGCCGTGATATGGTTTCTGGGCACTGGAGGACAATGCCAATATTTTTGCCACTGCTAGGAATACTTTTCTTCATCCCGAAATGACAAAAAGAAAGAGAAAGGGATGAACAAAATTTAGGTCCAAGTAAACATTTCTAAATTATTAGTAAATGATTAAGTTACATCTAGTACTTTCCAAAGCTTTCAAGCTTTGTAGAATGTATATATGGGATAGGGAGAATGAAAGGAGAAATAACAAGAGCTCTCTAACCAGCAAGGATTTGTTGCCCATATTGCCCAAACTTATTAGCTAGGTTTGTCCAACATACAAACTACTGGAGATGAACATTCTGTGAGAAAATTAGGGCTCTTACATTATGCCTGAGAGACAAAAGTACAATAGAGAACAAGAGATACATAAATTGTTGTCTGTGAGTCCAGAGGCAAGTTCTGATGATGATTTAATATTTTAATGTCAGGGAAAATAATTCCTTTCTGTCACACCTTTATGAATTTCAAAACTAAGCAAAAATCCACCCCTACTTATAGCATAATTGATCATTATAAAAATGAAAATATATAATTTTTATTGCTTAATAAAAGCTAGAAAATTTCAGGTGATGCAAAATTTCTTCAAAGTTTCTTTCTTAAACTCCCCCCCCACAAACCCTCCTTGTTATCTAAATTGATACTATCTTTGTCCCTTATTTACTGCCCAGCCCTAGCATTTTCTGAGTGGCACCAGCACAAGGCAAACACTCAGAGGCAAACTGAAGTGACAAGCAAGCAAACAAAACAGAGGAAAGAAAATGAAAAGTGTGTACTTGCTCTGACAATTCTGCTGCAGGGTACTGAGGGTATCATAGCTGCATTGAGTTAGTCCTACAATTAATCCATCATTACAATGACAATGATTAAAGAGAAACCCTCAACTCAGAAATGCTGGGATAAATTAACATCCTGCAATCCTACTGACACGGCCACCATCACTGTCAAGGAGAAATTGGTGTTGTTCTTTTGTTCTGTTGAGTAGGAGTCGTTTGTTAAAGTTCAAATCCTCTTCCAAACCTTAACATATCTAGATGACATAAATGTAGGACACTGCCAGACAAGGGGGGCAGGCTGGTTTGATATGGAGCTCCTGTACCTCAGGTCCTCAGTGTCTGGGGTGCAGCTTAATCCAAGGGGTATAAGCAGAAGGGTTAGGATATGTGTGCTGTGGAATATGACAATCTGGAACATCCTTGTGGATATTTACTCAGAGAAAACATGGTGCCACCTCTGTGATTGTTTCTATGCATCTTTCTACTTGCTTTCCAAAATAAGCAAAATATCCAATCTCTAAAAATACTGACTACTAAAAAGTACACAGTTCCTCAGGGAAACGAAGTTTCAACATAATTGTGTCATGTGAATGTTTGCCTGTCATCTGCTTGCTCTTTCCCCCCAGTTTTAACTCCCTTTTACAGAAGGGCAGAGGCCTCAGTGAGTCAGGTTGTGACAAGTCCTGTGCAAGCTGGGGACAGCTGATGACTGCACACACAGCAGTGCCACCCTGGCCGTGGGCACAGAGCTCCGTGCCAGGTGCCGCAGGCACCAAGGACAGGGCTGGTGGTGGATGGGAGCTGGGAAGCAGACAGTGAGGCAGGAGAGGCAGAAATCCATAGGAAAGGAGTCCTCTCTAGCTTGGTTGCCTGGGGGCCAACTAGTTACTGATTTATACAATGATTTTCCTCACAGTTCTTGAGTTCTACTGAAAATTATTTTTCTTGCCAGCGGTGCTTTCCAGCAACAGGCTGAAGTGCCTGCTTCAAAACTCCTGACAGTATCATTTATTTGCTGAACAAGGGGGCACGGCAAACAAGCTTTTCCTTATGTTTTGCTTTAACCTTGCTGATGCCTTTTCAGTGAACTATGAGCCAAATTCCTCATTTCACTGCTTTAACAAGTGTGTAGATACTGACTTCTCCAATCCCACTTTCCCAGGTCAAGGTCATGTTTCATTAGAGACCAACTGAACCTGCAGAATCCTATTTTCTCATAAATGCTGGACTCACTGTTCTTAGTGGGAGAGCATGTGTGAGCTGGGGGCTTGGTACCCACATGTGTATGTACATATTTATATCCAATTTAGAGATGCAGCTATCTTGATGGTTATAATTCTGTCCAATAGAATGCAATAATAAATACAGAGACTGTTCCTATAGACTCACTTTGAATGCGGCTAATCAAATAAAGTCAGTACTCCTGAGAGTAACAGAAATCCAGAGACACCAACAAATCATGATTAAAAGTGCAGGAAGCCTCAGTAGGGAATGATTGCATCTTTCCTACTTTGCTTTGCCTAATAAATATTTAATTTCTGCTACAGGCAGAAATAAGAATAAGTTGAGGCTTAAAAAAAGCATTTGTCCTAATGAAAGTATTTTGCTTGCTAATAGTATTACCACCCAGTGAATAACAAAAGAACTCTGAACTCCAATGATTTAAAGAAACCCCAGAACTACTCAGAAAACCAAATATATATTTAGGGCACTAGGCAACAAACATCAGCTACACCCTAGGATAGTAACACACATTCATGATTTTTCTTAAACTCACCATTTATGGCTTGTCTGGATGAAATGAATTATGGTTGCATTTTCCACATCCAGTTCCTGTGATCTGAATATAGGCAAACCTAGAAATCTAGTCCAAACAAAAAGCAGCACCTTTTCACCTAGGAGGAAATAATAAATTCTCTCACCACTCAGCCACTGAGTTCATGGGGTAGTTAGGATATCCCTGGCAGGCAGAAGAAGGCTTCTCACTGCCCACCCTTGCACCCTTCCCAGCAGTCATGGAAGCCCAGAGCTCAGCTCTGCACTCTGCCACTGATGGCATCAAGGCAAGGGAAGAATTACTGACATGAACTGATTAACTGTCAATGCTTCCTTCAATATCTTTGGATTTATGCTGTGGCTGTAATGCAAATCTTTGATTTAGAGTAATGGCGCCTCGTGTTCAGTAACCAACATCCTACATCAAAACTAAAGTTTGAGTTAGCTGCAATAGCAGAGAGAGGATTTCTGCCATTGCTTGCACTCAAGCAGCTAGGAAGAGTTGCACTCACTGAAGGCAAACCCTAGCTGATGCAGTTTCACAACTGAAACACTTGCTTCCTCTGTGTTTCCTAAAAACCTGTGTTTAGGAAATAATTCCTGTCTTCTAATAAAAAGAAAAAAAATTGATGCTTCTGTAGTTTAGGAAAATATAAACTTTGATGACCTACTTCTGATTCTGTTTCAGAATTGCTGTAATGGTTTGCCTGCTCTCCTAAATGTAATGGTTTGTACCGCTGCCCAGGAAAAATCTACTGCAGCAGTGTACTCCTTCATGATGAAAATTCCACATGAGTAACACTCAGGAATAGTAGAACCAGCCTGTATGCATATGCACTTAGATTACAAATTTTAAAAACGAAAATAATTTCAAAAATACCCCAGTAACTCTGTCTTGACCTTAATAAGCAGAAGAGTGTCACCAGTCTAGAAGTGTGTAACTTTCATTTCTAAATATATATGTATCTCTGTATAAATATTCATCTGAAGAATTTTATCTGCTTCAAGAATGCAAAAAAAGAAAAAAAAAATTCAAAGAGCAGTTCTTTGGCCTTTAGGTGGACTTCAACAGTTAAAAATAGCCCAGAATCTAGAACAACACCGCAACCCCCACAAAAACAAGAGTTTTTCTTTGTGCTGAAGCCATTGCCCAACTTCCCAGCACTAACGCTGAGCCTCGCTGTGCTGTAAGTACGGCAAAGGGCAGACAGAGCCGCGGCCGGGATCAGCTCCGAGGCTCCTGGAGCGGCACCGGAGCCGGAGCCGGGATCAGCTCCGAGGCTCCTGGAGTAGAACCGGAGTCGCGCTCCGGCCGGGTCGGGGCCTGTGCTCCCTACCCTGGGCACAGCCGGGATCCGGCGCTCCCTGCCCTGGGCACAGCCGGGACAGAGCTGTGCCCGGCCAGTCCTGCGGGGCAAACCGCAGCCGCTGCGCTCTGTGATTTCATTCGGGGAAAGCCAGAGTTCCAGGAACAGCAGGCTCTGTTTTGGGAAGGGACAGACCCTCCGCACCCACAGAGCACTGTGGGAACAGCTCTGGCGCTTTTATTCCCACTGAGCAGGCCTGTTCCTCCAAGCAGACCCAAACATTTCCATGAACTCTGTATAAATAAGGTTATAAAGCTACTAATGTTCTTTAACTATGAAGAGATAATACCAACCATGAAACCTGAGCAGCTTTTTCTTGTCTCCTGCACATATGAAAGATGGCATTAAAAGAGATTAGTTTAAACCACTTGCAATTTCCTTTATGCAATAAAAGATTTTCTTTGCTTGGAATTTTCCTATTTATGGTGTGTATTTGGATTCAGTATAGCATAATACTTTCCTCAGTATCCCTGCTTTTAATGATGCTCACAGCATTTGAGCCATTCATCAAATTTGACAACTGAAACAGCCAGGAGTTAATGGGAGCATGAGCAGTTTGACAAACACAGTCTATTTGACAAGGCTGAGGTCAGGACTAAAAGAACTGTTCTTGGTTAAATAAATAGAAAAGCAACAAAGTAAAGCAAAATCTCTGCAGCCATTTATCAACTTTAAAAGCCTTTTGTTATAAGAAACACTAAGTGAAACTGCACACAGAGATGGGAATTAAAAGGGGTTGGAAGAATTCAGCTGGCTTCTTTTTTAGGTGAAATTAAAAGCTCAGTTAAAACTGAGGGATTATGTCCATAAAACTGACACACAGCTACATAATACCCAAACCTACACTTTAGATCTGCCTGCTTCTGAACTGACTCACTATTTTAAAGAACCCAGGCTTTTCCTAGCTAGATTGATTTGGCACTGAAAGTAGAGCAGTGTCACAAGAGATGACTTTGCTGACATCTGCAGAGCTGGAGAGCTCTGTATAGGCATCTGCAAGGGCACAGCTGAGACTCCATCCATCCATTGCTGCTTCCATAAGGAATTTACCTGATAGCAACCTGTGCAAGGGCCCTTGCAGGGAGCCTGCAAAGCAACAGAGCTTTGCATTTAGGCACAATATTGCCCGTAGGAAATTCCTGGATGTCAAATGACTTCTGGAAGCTAGTAATTAGTGCAGCCTCTAACTTACTGGCTTTGCTTGGTTCATGGGATTTTTCAATTCTTTCACTTGGGGAGATTGGTTTGGGCTCATCTGGTTTTTCCTCTGTCCAAGACTCCAGAGGTTCCAGGAAAGATAGAAACACTGAATCTATTCTTGTACTTCCTGATTAAAGAGGCTTTCAGAGCGTTGCAGCACACTTAGAGAATAAAGGATAATTTCTCTAACTCAATTTTTTTGTTTTTGAATGAAGTTCACATTGGCAAGCAAAATCAAATCCTTACTGTTGTGGATTTGGTCTTCCATTCTATGTACCAAAGGTGGTCTCCAGCCATTATAGTGTTGACTTCAATGAGAACAAGACTGACTTTCCTGTGATTCAGCTCTCATGCTTTTTAAATTTGGGAGTGATATTATTCTCATGACCAGATAAGACAATACAAATCAAAGCACTGAGAAATTCTTGGATATTATAGCTGTGCAGAATATTTTCTGATCATTTTCCTACCATCATGTTATGTAATCATTTCTATCATTGCCCAGAAACCAACAGCACCTGCAGGGAATTTCCATCAGAAATAAGTAATTCAGCAAAATTCAGTACACTTTTGCAGTCCTAAAAGTTTCAGGAAAAATCTTTATGGCTTTGGGGCTGGACCTGTTACCAGATGAAAAAAATTCCTTTTCTTCAGAGGCTTCTCCACCTTTTCTATTGCTTTCATGCTTTTATGACTACTGGCACTTTGGAGATAATAAAGAAAAAAGGCAGGTGTTGAGTCACAAACACAGCAGGATAACTATAAATAGTTATAAAATTTATAGATTAATTTTGTGCATCTTGTTTCTTTAATAACTTTTTTTTTTCTTTTATAAAGCAATTTGTACATCTAAGCGATATACTTAACAACTCCTATTGCTGTTGGAAAATAATGAAAGACTTCTTTTCCTGGAAATGATTTATTACAGTCTGGATAAATGAAATAATTTTTCCTCTTCTCATTATGCTTTGAGCAAAACACCCATTACAGGAGTACTGTGCAGCCATTTGGAGCTAGGAAATGCATTCCATTTAGCCTGTCAAACACAGTTTAACTCCTGTTGCAACTCTGCCTCTTTTCCAAACCTTCTTTTCAAGACTACTCTAATATAACCTAATTTTGACAGAGTATTCTGGACTCTGGGCAGCTCTGATTTTTGAGCTCTTTTCCATCTGGAATGGTTTTTTCATTTGCTTAATACGAGAGCTTTCTGGTTTGTTTGGTTTAGTTGTTTTGTAATATACAACCTACAGTCATCTTATAAAATAATTTATAGCACTCATTTGGCCTCCTTTTTGGAATTTTCTGTTTGGGAAAGAAAATCAAAAATAATCAAAGCAAACTCAACCTTAGTTTTCCTTTTAATAAAAATGTTTTTACCCAAAATAGTGGTGTGGATGTCTGAAGATTGAACTCTCCTCTCCAATGTCAACAACAATGAATTAAAATGTTTTTCTAATGGACATAATTGTTCCTTTGTGTCATGTCTACATTGTATTTGGGGGGGCAGGGGTCCTTTTTCTGCGTTGAAAACCATAGAAATATTATAAAAATGTTCAGTGGGACAAAAATTAAGTGATA
>WBNQ01047522.1:0-12142 GCA_013401375.1 Spizella passerina | reverse complement strand
AAAAAAATCTAAGGTGTTTTAATAAGAGTTTATTACATGCAGGAAGCAAATGTCTTTCATTGGTAATGTTACAAGAATTGAAGCAAGGAAGACAGAAAGGCTACAGCCTTTGGGCAGAAGGGCCAATGCAAAAGTCTAAAAATTAATAAGAAGGAAAACATGAGCCACTTTTGTTGGACCAGCTATGCAAAGGTAAAAGAGGAAAGCAGCCAAGAGTCACCTTTTTTAATCTCGCCAAGGGAAAATGAATCTGGGATACAAGATATTCTGGCAAGGTAAAAATGAATCAGAGTTCTTAATTAAGCAGAGATAAAAGATCAAAGCTGAAGCATGGTCTAAGGAAACTTTGTTTCTTTGTAAAAAACCCAACCTGGATTAGCAGGGAATGATGATCCAACATAATTTTTTAACTAGGGAGATCTACATACAAGATATGACCCTGTCAACGCTGAAGTCTGTGCCACAACTTCTGCTCCTTTGAATAGAGAAAACCTGAATGTGTGCCACTTCAAAAATTAATCATATTTTTCAAGGAACCTTCTAACTATGGAAAATACTATTCCAAAGCCTGCTTAAAATACTTAAAAGAATTGTTTCGGTGGTAAATGCATGGATGAATGTGTATTTTGGTAAGCTATTTAATCATACACTCTTAAAAACACATTAGAATAGTGTGGAAAGAGAGCTGCAAAACCTAAGAGTCTTAGTGAATTTTTATTCACTAAGACAATATTCAATATTCTTGCCAAATAACCATGGATATGTGATTAAATTTATAATCTTATGGACTTCATGGGGTGATGATGTTTTAAAAGAAAACCAAAAGACAGAAAAGATATAGAAACTGTGGAGATGGGGGAAATACAAGACAGCAGCAGCATTTACCCACTGCATCCCATTGTGAGGAATGATATTGAGTTGATATTGTTCAAATGCCATTGCATGTTTTTTTGCAGGTGGGTAAGGGAGAAAAATTTCAGGCAGAACAATGTCAAAGTAAAAGGAATGGAATGGCAATAGTGATCGTGTTGCTGTAGCTGTTATATCCAACCTTGCTTTACTGAAATAGCAATAGAATTTCCAATCAAAAGATGAGACTTATTCATGTAGCTGAAACATGTGAGACCTTTGCCCTTAATCCATCCAGAATTATGGCAATTTAACAAATTGCTACCCATCAGGAACTGTCTGTGTGCGCACTGTGAGTGGTGTCTGGCAGGAGGTCTAAATCTGTTCAAGGGAGAATTATTTTATGCTGCATTATCTCAAAACCAGGAAGAGATTTTGAACATTCATAGCAGTTCCGTGCTTCCCTAGCAGTGCCATGGGTCTGAGGCAGCCAGCTCCTGAATTACTTGTGAAAACTTACTTGGCTTCTGAAGATGAGTGAGTCACAGAGCTCAGGGGCAGAAGGCTTTTAAATCCACAAGGCATCATGAGCTTATCATACTTGAACTCCCATAAACTATTTTCATCCGCTTGGTCTGTATGGGGACCAAAGTTTATTGTTTGTCTATATCTTCCACAGCTGAAGCCTCAAGGAAAAACAAAACAAAACAAAACAAAACAAAACAAAACAAAACAACAGAAAGAGAGAAAAAAAGGAGGAAATAGGCAAAAGCTCTTGGTGCCCAAACTGCTGCTAATCTGGATTTATGTGGAATCTGAGTCATTCATATTAATTCTTCTATCTACTCCACTCTTTGGCTCAGTGGCTACCTAAAAGGATATGGTTTACAGTTTTAAAAATTCCCCAGACCTCAGTTCCTGAAAGGGTAATGTTTCTGGACAGAAGTCAAAAAATTGCCTTTCCTGGCTTCATCTCAGGAGGTCCTTCAGACATTCTTTCTACTATATTCTCTGATTCTTTCCAGACTATTGTCTCATGCCAGAATCCCCTCTGAGCTTTGTTGGAAAAAACCCTGTGTACTTCACTTGACTTTATTTTTCCTTCTTTTGGTTTCTGGATATTGGGGCAGATTTCTCTTTCCAAGGAAAAATCTGCTTAAGAGTCCAAGAGTAGGAAAGTTCAAGGAGTTTCACTGTTTCCCTCTCATCATTCTTTGTGTCAAGGTGCAGAGGAAGTGAGACAAGAATGGGGAGAGGAAAAAGGGCTGGATGGTGACCTTTAAGTTGAACATTTTAAGCAGTTGGTTCCTTAAAATCTTGAGAAAGCCTGAGGTTTGTACCTCCTCAGAGGACCTCAATCCTCAGCTCTCTAATTGAGTGTTTCATGGCAGGACACTCACTCTACTTAAGGCATTTAGAGGTGATGTTGAGTTGGCTGAACAATCAGATAAAATAGAAGGCTCCAGAGAGAGGAATAACCTTGCACAGAATATATATTGTGCATCTTCCTAAGTTTTTGTTGCTTGAAACAAGTCATTTGACCTTCTTCCTTCTGAGTCAGTGACTCAATACTAAAAAGAAGGGACAAAAGGTCCTAGGTAGGACTTCAGTCAACACAAGCTGAATCAAACTTAAAGCTCATCTCCCAAGCTTTTGGCTGCTTTCTGTTCCTCTATCTTTGGTATAAATGAGAGTAAATCTGTGTGTGCCATAGGTAAATGCCCCGTGCTGGGGGTGTTATACCTCCTTTAAAGCATTAAAGCAATATGCAGCTGGTAAGAATCTCAAATGTGTTTTTTTTGCTCCGTCTGGAAAAAGAAATGGCTTGACATAGTTTATTTTTAACAAAATTTTAACTACTTTTAACCTCTTTAATAAAATACATTGATATGAACTGTATGATATTTTACTTGGAATCATCCCATTTGAGAATTACACAAGTGTAAAAAAATGTTTGAAAATATGAAGTGCGTTCTTTTAATACAAACAAATAACTTTGAGACCCTCTGTTTATTTGTATGTAAAATTTGAGAAAGGAAGGAAAATGCTTTTTGGGCAGTTCTTATGGCAGTCTCTCATATGCCAAGTTTCAAATTGTGATGCCAAGTATATTTTTACAAGTAATTTTTAAATCTTCAGTAAATATTATTTCTAAATATGCATTAACATAACTGAACTGTAGAACCAAAGGATTCTACGGGGAAGAAGTTCATCAGTCCCTTCAGCCCTGACAGTGTCTGCCAGAGGGAGACCTTGGTTCCAGCACAGCCATGGTTCTCAATTGTGGCAAAACAGGATGACGTGCATAAAAATCATCATGGATTTCTAAAGATCATGTCATATTCTGCCAAAAATTGCCTAAATCATGCTTCAGGAAGCCCTCCAAAGCTCCTATTTAGTGCTCTGAATTTTATTTCCAGCGTAGCTGATTGCCAGATATTTATGCATGAATTAAATTTTATTGCCGTATTATACTTGACTGATTTATTGTGGAGGCATTTGTGTAATGATGAGCAAACCATTAGAAGGTTTTAAGGCTTTGGTTCACTGAGGGAAAAATTTCTGCAGTTTCAATCTCGCTTTTGGTTTGGAGTTCCCAAGAATGGGCTTTCTCATCACATTTTCCCCAGAATTTCCTAGTAATAAACCTGGCTAAAGCAACGCACTTGTGCTCAGTCAAGATTTACAGAGGTTTCTCAGAAGTGCTGTGGTTGTCATTCTGGAGTAGTGGAATTTCCTTTGCTCGTAAAAGGAACTTTTAGGGCCATGACAGCTTGTTTCAATACATTTGTAATGCTGTTTTTCTCTCTGAGGGGTGCAGTGGAGCATTTTTCAAGCTAGAGAAGGAAAAAAGACGGTTGATGGAAGCAGATGTCTCCTTTCTCTCCATGCTGGTTTCTTGTTGCCAGGGATTTGCAGAGTGGCAGAAATGCCAGTGCCATTTTCCTTTGTGCTGGGAGCCTGGAAAATGGACAGAGACTGGGCAATGGGCAGAGGCTGAGGCAGCCCAAGCCCAGGCAGGTGAAAGGGGACCTGCCAAGACACCCCATGGGATGGTGAGTCCCCATGGAGGTCAGCTGGGGCTGCAGGGGCTCCCTGGGGCTGCAGTCAGTCTGTCTGTCTGGGCCCCAGCATGAGCAGGGCAGGTCAGTCCTGGGCACTGGGGAAGGGACAGGACAGAGTGTCAGACGTGTGGGCAGAGAGCACAGGGGAGCCTGGGGTTCCAGCACAGGGACTGACAGCCCTCAGGGCTAAAAGGGAGTCTTGGGCTACACCTGAAGCAAGAGGAGCCTGCAGGGCTGGGCAGGGACAAGGACACTCAGTCCCTTCAGCCCTGACTGATTTCCAGAGGGAAACCTTGGTACCAGCAAGCTGCAAAGCTGAAAACTGACCAGGTGCTGTGTAGGGGGTGTGCAGCTACAGCAAAACCCTCAGGACAAATGCCCTAGAAGTTGGCAGAGGCATAACTGAGCTCATCTCACAGGCTGGGTCCTGCACATCACCCCAGTGGCTGCTCCTTGGGATGGACTCAGTGTGCTGAGCTGGCACCGTGACACTGGCAGAGCTCAGCTGGAGGGTGGACACATGTTCCCTTGTCCCCAAGAGACTGAGGAGTCAAGGCTGGAGCTGGGCACAAGCACAAGCCTCTGGAAAGCACCTGAGGCTGAAAAGGAAGGTGGTTTTGGAGTGTTAGTGTTTGTTGAGCATGACAACCCTTTACTGCACATCTTTTCTGGATCATTCTTGGATTTCA
The DNA here is from genome assembly GCA_013401375.1 of Spizella passerina. Taxonomy (NCBI): domain Eukaryota; kingdom Metazoa; phylum Chordata; class Aves; order Passeriformes; family Passerellidae; genus Spizella; species Spizella passerina. Next base: position 7,539 of record WBNQ01047522.1, on the reverse strand, counting down.
CTGCCTACATTTCATCCAACTTCCATTTCAGGCACCAAGTAGGCGCTCTGGAACTCATCTTTCAGTCCTCTCTCCAGAGCAGAGCTCCAAAAAAAGGCAGTGACAATACACAAAACCCACCAACCTGCTGGGAAGTGGTGCTCAATATGTGTTTCCGTGTGTTTGGCTATTTTGAGCACAAAACCAAACTTTTGTTTTGTGTTTTCTCAATTGTTCCCACTCATATAAAAGTGACAAAATGAATGCTGACTGAAAGAAACCTCAGACTCTGATTGAAGTATCTCTAATGTCAGAAAGTTATTATTTTGGGGTTCTGATGAAGAGGAGAAAAATGTTCTCTTTTCTCCTGCCAATGAGTCCTGTCATTTAGGAAGCTTCTCCAAACAGCCTTTTTAATGGGAAATTCAAGACAGCACAAAACTTTAAAAAAGTTTTCCTCAATATTAGTGTAAACATATGTGTGCTCTAGAAAGTATGATTAGTCTGGCTTTTCTTCTGAACATCTGAAGATATCTGAACTGGAGTTGCTCAGGTTAACTCCAGATCTGGAGCCAGGTGAGGGAACACTGTAGGTAGCTGAAGTTCAAAATCAGCCACACAGAATTTGTGCTGTCTCTTGAATGCAAAGTGCCTTGAGGATTTCATGGACTTTGCCAAAACACAGACCTCTACTGTAGTGTTTTATGCAGTTCAGATTTGCCCTCAGTCTTAGTACACCTCACAAACTCATATCACTCAGGGTATGGAAATCTTAGATTTAAAACTTAGATATAAGCAAAGATATTATCTGTCACTCTTTCCTCCATTTAGAAAGAAATGCAATTAATTCTATGTTAAAAATTTGATTCTCCCATAGAACACCAGATTCTTATAGATTTTAATTATTATTAACAACATTGGCCTGAATTCTCAGAAGTCTCATGTTATGTGTCCATCCATGAGAGGCAATGGGGCTGCATGACATGCAGATGTCACCCAGCATCTCTGGTAGCCAGAGCATTCAAATTGTGTTAATTTCTGCCAGTCCTCTGAGTTATTTGTCATATGAAACATATAAATAAAATGCCAATACTCAGTATCATACCATATTTTGTTTTCTACTCTAAATATCTTTCTTTCAGATGGCAGTTCAGATTGCAAAAGGCTTGATCTTGCAAAAGTTTCGATATTCTATACTAGTGATTTGTTTTGTATTTCAACTTTCATTTTATTAGGCATGTAGCTGTATCTCCTGCCAGCCGAAATTTAAGAACAAAAATTCCAACCCTGATATACTGGAGTTGAATTTTTCCTTTTCTTCTTTTTCTTTTTCTTTTTCTTTTTCTTTTTCTTTTTCTTTTTCTTTTTCTTTTTCTTTTTCTTTTTCTTTTTCCTTTTTACTTTTTCTTTTTCCTTGCATCTGTGGCTTTCTATCAGTATGGAGTGTTAAGACCACTTAATCTCACTCCTTTGTCTCAGAAGGAGCAGGGGGGTTCTGAATAGCTAACTTTTCTGATAAATTCACAAGTTTAAAAATCCCACAGCACACCCAGCCTATTAGTCTTGCCAAGGGTGTTGATTTTTGCACAGATTAATATAGAATGTTATGGTATTTGCTTTTGATGCATGATATACAAAGGATCTGTTGAGTATCTTAGTTTGATTTTAAGATAATCACATTTATTTCTTGTTTTGATATCCATAATTTAAAAATAAGAGAAGTGCCTGAGGAAATTTATGCAGTCTTCTCTTTCACAAAGGGGAAATAGAGGCAAGAAGAAGAACACAGAAAAAAAAACCAACCTTCTTTTTCTCCTTTGGGTCACACAGGTTTAGCTGAAAGCTTTAATTGTTCCTAAGCAATTGACCTGTGGTTTTATTGCCTGGGCCAAGACCTTACATTCAGTTTTCTCTTATCAGACATATACAATTTCAAATCCTAACTTGTAAGAATGGCCTTGTCTACCTGCTTGTCTAACTTGTTTGACTGCCTCCAAAGCTGAGCTCTGTTGATGGGTTTTAGGTTCTATGTCCCTTAGGGGTGTGAAGATGTGACCCAGTCCCTGGTGCTGCAGTTTGTCTGAATGTGAAAACTCAAACTAGTGATCCTTCTCTTTTACAAAAGAAAAGCAGGAGTGTAAATAAAAGCAAAGAATATTCATTCATAAATAGTGGTGAATGCATGTCAAAAGTTTTATCATGGTCCAAAAATAGACCTGTCTGTTCTTTCATGTATGTGAACGTTTTCACCAGCTTCACTGCATGTTTGGAAATAATCAGGGTCACTAACTCAGAAGCTTTTCAGAATATCATGTAAATTCATGTATTAGTTTTCTCCTTACAAAATGGGAACATGCCTTAATCATAATAGTTTATAAAATTACTTCCCTCTAGGAAACAGGCTGTTTAATGTTAACCTTAATAAAGCGATTAGTGGATTGTTTGCAGTACAAATTAGAGTTGAGTATGAATTGTTCAGTCTAGACTGAGTTTCTTTACTCTAGTCACAGATATGGTATCCATGATGATGTCCTTATCATTCTCAATGCGGGTGTTCAGCTTTTTGCAGAATAAATCTGCCCAAATATGTTAAAGTTACACCTGCTAAAAAGAAGAAAAAATAGCTTAATACTGTATAATATTGCTGAAGAATAATTTTCACAGAATAATTCTGCTCATATACTTGGCAGATTCTCAGAATTCAACAGATAAAGCTGGAAGTCAGGTGGGACCACTGAATGTCCTGTTTGATCACAGGCATATCATTTTGCCTAGTTCCTCCTGAGTGGAAAATGAGAAATCATGTAGATTTTGTGCTCATTTTCATGTCATATTTTTATTTGAAAGTTAAAAGGGAGAGAATATGTCGTTTCCCCTGGGATTTTGTTCTGGTAATGCATTCTTCTCACTCTCAAGATCTACTTCTTGTTGTTTTGAAGAGAGTTGACTTTCCTTCCAGCCATTATTTTTTGCTATTCCTTAAATGACAGAGCCCATATTTTCACTATTAAAATATGTCATTCAAGTCACCTTTAAATCTTCTGTCTGATTAAATAATCAATCAATCAATCAATCAATCAGTCAGATAGAGGTCTGTAATACTTGAATTTAAAGATATTTTGTCTACAACTGGAGATTTTATTGTGTATCAGTCATTTGCATCCAACATAAGCACAAAGAACCTTTATGCTTTTCAGGAAATAAGCTGCATCCAGGTTTTGCCCTTATGCTTAAAAATAGTGACTGAAAATTGTGAAGTGTGCCACCAAAAAAGGGTGCCACCAAAAATAGCAGTGCTTAAGCCAAGAAACTATATTATAACATTTTTCCTTTATGAATTCTTCTGAAATCACTGGAGACCATTGCTATGTATCTTGAGATGTCTTATTTATTCATACTGTTTGCTTTTTTTATTTTCCAAATGAAAGCTTGGAGATAACCTACTGTGCATACGAAACACAGATCTTTTCATGATAAAAGATCTTTGTGTTTGCTGGTTATCTAATGATCATTTGATAATTTTTTACATGGTTTAGCAGGTATTTTCATGTCCTGCTTTTGCCCTTTTGGTAGAAATGGGTTCAAGAGGAAAGAAACCTCCCTGGCAACTGGGAAATGTATATTTGGGCATAGCATGGTATTTATTAATATTGCATAGATATATATATGTATTTATATGTGTGTGTATATGTGTGTGCATACATATATATACATACACTCAATTTTTTTCCATGCAGCTTTAAACTTTCTTTCTTCATTGCTATTGATGATATTTAATACACAAAGAAATTACATTTTCTTCAACAACCAGTGACTGTTGAAATTGGATCAAATGTAACTTAATAGGAGTGACAATTTATCCTATCAGTGCAAGAGGACTACATGTGCTCAGTTGTACTTGGAGTTTTCTTGCATTGTGTCTTGCAGAGAGCTCACAGGGCTCATTTTGCACAGAGGGACAGAATTCCTGCCAAAGCCATCCCTTAGACAGACCCATTTGTCACTCAGGTACCACAAACCTGCTGCATTTTGGGACAGTGGTTGCCCCAGAGCCTGCAGGATAAACTGGAGCCCACCTGGAGATCTGGGTGATGTTTCATTGTGTATCTGAAAATTTGGATTTGTCATTTAAAGGCTGCGAAGATCTCAGACAGGTTGCTTGGCTGGAGTCAATCGGTTCCTTAGAAAGAAAATGGAGTAAATTTGTCATCAGTTGAGGCCAGATTTGACACTGTGAAATCCAAGCAGTTATATCAGTTTTCCCAAGACAAGTGTCTATTTTCCATTCCCCTCATGCCTACTGATTTACTGAGTTATTCTGCATGTCTGTGTGTGCACTTTAAAGTCTTTTTAAATATCACTAAATACCATCATGTATTTAAAGACAGGATTATGGGCAGATCCTGAAGTATGCAACCTACCAGATTTTGCCTGACTACCATGCACTTTCTCTGATTTATGTTGAATATTTAAATTTCTATTTACTAAATAATACATTTTTTCTTTTTCTTCATTTTTTTTAATCTTCCCTTTTTAACTCCTACCCATGACATTTCTTTACCCTTGAGTTTCCTTGGTGTGTTTGCTTTGAGAGTGCAGTTCATTTTCCCAGAATACTGAAGATTCCGACTTCTGTCAGACTTTCACTTCACCTACCTGCAATAGGGGATTTTCATTCACTACTTTCAGTGTTTAATAGCTATGGAGACAATCATACCTCCTGCTGAGATGCTGTCCATCTGCTCCTAAGGTATTGTGACTAATGGGACTGAAAAGTGACACTCATCATAGAACAGCAGTTTGAATGGGCATCAAGAGCTCTGCAATGTGAGCAGGCACAAACTTTGAATAAAAAAGACAGGTACCCTTGGTTTCCCTAAATGTTCAATATCAATCTTTGTTATCCTAGTTCTGTTTCCCTGCTGAATTCCCAGCAGAGTCAGAGTGAGAAAGTGAGTTGAAACTGCTAGGAGACTGCAGATCACACCAGGGTCTTCCAGGTTAAAGCAGGGTGCTCAGGAACTCTAATTCTACTTTCTTGTGTTGTCATAGTGGAAAATATAGATTATAAGGGTGTTGATGTCTTAGCATTTTGCTAAGACATTATTACATTAAAATTTGACAGTCATAAAATTCCACTTTTTACTGGCTCAAGTTTGTCTATTTTCATTGACTTGAACAGTTCCATTGACAACAGTGAAGATGCATTCTAACAACAAATTTAATTGGAGGTTTTAAAAATATATGTGGGTTTCAGTTCAATGAAAATGTGGAGGAGAGAGAAACGCTTGATATCCTGTGGTAAGTCAGTTTATTGAATGATAATTTCTGTGCTCTTTAGCAATATGGGTTGTGTCAGCCTTCACAGTGTTTGTGCAGCCATCTGAGAGAGCAAAAATTCAGCTTTCTTCCTCCCAGGGCAGCATCATTGGTATGCTGGAGCTGACAGCTCAGCTGCAGATTGTGCTCAGGACAATGTCACTAAACACATTGAGCATCTACCCTTTTCATTAATGGGTCTAAAACAACCTGGAAGCACTGTTGACAAAGCTTATTGCAAATACGTCCCAGAGATGAGAGCAGGCATTAGTGCTGCTGGAAGTGAGCAGAGAATTGGGTGTCTCTAACTGTATTACCTCCCTCTGCTACTGTTCTGTTCAAACACTTCATGGACTTTCACATTATTTACCCTCAAAAAAGCTCTGTAGTGGCAGCTGTGCCTTTATCTCTGGTCTGCATTGGAGGAAGTTAGAGTACAGCCAAACAACTTGCCTGAAGTCATATAGGAAGTATATAGTGAATAGAGAAGTTAAATGCTAGATTAGTTCACTTTTTTAGACCTTTCTTCCTCATTAAATAATTCTTAATTTTGTAGATGTAAATGAATTTACTGTGAAATGTAGTGTAGAACACAAATTCTAATGCTTTTACACTACTAATCATAACATAGTAGATGTATCTGAACAATTGCTTAATGCGAGCTGGAATTCAGCAGGAATCATAGCAAATTTTTTCTTGGAAATGCATGTAGGCTGCATAAAAATTGAAATTATTTGTGTGTAAATGATTCCCAGCAATATTGCCCACAAGTGTCAGAAAACTGGCTTGGTATGGAGCAGCAAACCCACTCCAAGTGAGTACATTTGAAATGAGTGGGCAATGGAAATTTTTGCTCTTGGTTCACATTGTGCCTCCCCAGAAGTGTAGTCACAGAGTCTTGTCTGTGAAGAACTAAGAGATGTGATGTGGATGGTGGAAAACATTTTGGTATTTACAATTTGTTATTGCATACCAGAGCAACTGTGAGATAGTGAGATTAAGAGTAACCACTTGCCAGATAACATCGTACCAAGCATCTTTACTGGGGTTGCACATCTTAATGCTTATCTCAGAACTATCCAGGGAGCTATCCAGGGGACTTGCTTCACGAAATTTCCTCTTCCCTGCGTTCAGAGTGATTCAGAGGCAGAAAAGAGGGGGACTCTGTGGTTATAGGCTTGCCACAAGGCATCCTAATGAAAGATTAGTGAGACAGGCTGGATGAGACTAGAATAATTTTATATAATCATATACATAGAATCTGGTGCCATCCTATAGAACAAAACACTCCAAGATGCTTTGAAAAGCCATGTGATTTCCATTAGACCCAGCCATGTGATTCTTCTCAGGTTTCTATTAATGGCCTCATCTATCACNCACTTCACCTACCTGTAATAGGGGATTTTCATTCACTACTTTCAGTGTTTAATAGCTATGGAGACAATCATACCTCCTGCTGAGATGCTGTCCATCTGCTCCTAAGGTATTGTGACTAATGGGACTGAAAAGTGACACTCATCATAGAACAGCAGTTTGAATGGGCATCAAGAGCTCTGCAATGTGAGCAGGCACAAACTTTGAATAAAAAAGACAGGTACCCTTGGTTTCCCTAAATGTTCAATATCAATCTTTGTTATCCTAGTTCTGTTTCCCTGCTGAATTCCCAGCAGAGTCAGAGTGAGAAAGTGAGTTGAAACTGCTAGGAGACTGCAGATCACACCAGGGTCTTCCAGGTTAAAGCAGGGTGCTCAGGAACTCTAATTCTACTTTCTTGTGTTGTCATAGTGGAAAATATAGATTATAAGGGTGTTGATGTCTTAGCATTTTGCTAAGACATTATTACATTAAAATTTGACAGTCATAAAATTCCACTTTTTACTGGCTCAAGTTTGTCTATTTTCATTGACTTGAACAGTTCCATTGACAACAGTGAAGATGCATTCTAACAACAAATTTAATTGGAGGTTTTAAAAATATATGTGGGTTTCAGTTCAATGAAAATGTGGAGGAGAGAGAAACGCTTGATATCCTGTGGTAAGTCAGTTTATTGAATGATAATTTCTGTGCTCTTTAGCAATATGGGTTGTGTCAGCCTTCACAGTGTTTGTGCAGCCATCTGAGAGAGCAAAAATTCAGCTTTCTTCCTCCCAGGGCAGCATCATTGGTATGCTGGAGCTGACAGCTCAGCTGCAGATTGTGCTCAGGACAATGTCACTAAACACATTGAGCATCTACCCTTTT